>SNQJ01S0033587.1:1123-17584 GCA_010110895.2 Picea sitchensis | reverse complement strand
AGATATGGATAATATTTAAATCAAATCATATCATCCTGCAATAGATTATGATAGCAAAAGTAGTCTATAATCAACTGCAGACTGATATGCAAAAACTTGAAACAAAAGATTGATATATTGAAAGAGAAAGCTGTAACAAAACATCAACTCTCGTCTCAGTTTGTATCATAAATCCATAGCCTGGTTCTCCCACAATTGAGGATGATCATTATTACAAAAATAATAAGTATTTAAAGACCTCCCATAGGGTAAAACATCCCTATGGAAGTTATCAAAACTGTTTACACAAATCTGGGAAAATATCCCAACTTTCTAACTCAAACTAACAACTAAAAGATAAAACTATATCACACAAATATCTCCTAGACTACCAGCATGCCCAATGCAAATTCGAATGTACCTGAAAGAGGTAAAAAATGGACAAGTTAGGAGGATATTTTGCTAATGAAAATGATAAAAATCTAATTCTATAAACTAGCTACAAAATCTTGTGATTCTGTAGCTGGTCTAAATCAACACAGAATCATATTAAAAATCAATTCAAATCTTAAAAACATATATTCAAATTATCAAAAGATATTTCATTGCTAAAAGCCTCATTCAAATCGACATTTGTATGCAAATTACACAAACTAAATCAAATGATAACAGAGAGAGCTATACTCTGTTTAATTCGTTATGCCTCATTCGGGTAAAACAAAATCATATTGGATAACTGAATAGTAATAAAATCGTTTCATGGACCAATTGAAACTTCAACAAATAATTGCTTCAGATATCCACAAGATCACTATCGAATCCAAACGAGACAGACAGTATCATTTTCTCAAATTAATCGCACTTTATTAAGCATAACAAATGATCCATGCTATAGCAAATCAAATCAAAACTGACATGTGAATTATCACAAATGAAACCATAATGGAATTAGTCTGTTGATAACAGGATCTATGGGATCCGTCCAATCGTTTGTTATTGCTAATTGGGGTAAACAAAATCGATTGACATTCAACGAAATCATTTTTTAAATTCATTTCAAAGCGAACTATTAACCGAATTTTCTGATACGAATTCGATAGAGACAACATAAGTCGATCTGAGTTAACAAACTCATTTTGAAAATTAAAATCAATAGAGTAGCATCCATTCTATTTTCGATACGAATCCAACTCATAAAAACAATCGTGCTAACTCAAAACACACAACAATCCAATCAAAACGAAAGAATCAAAACCGTTTGTGTTTGTTACAACCGTTACAAATCAAACAGTTCCATGATTTGGACATAGAGATCTTTTCCACAGGTTAGATATAATCCAAATTCGAACGAGAATGTTGACAAAATAGAGTCGTTTTCCCAATTTTAATAGACTATATCGTAATTATCAAACCACTTCAATCGTTTTAACAATCAAATCACAAGAACGAAATCAGAGCCATTGATATCCAATGACAGCAAATAATATTAAATCAAAACAAAACCATGTTCTAATTTGAGCACAAAAACCTTCTGTTCAGGTTGGATAAAAACAAAATCCAAGAGAAAGAAAACACCATTGATTTTGTCAACTCAAACCAACAGACAAACGAATCAAACCCAATCAATTGCTAAATTGTGCATGACCAAATCATGCAACCAAATCATAACTTCATTTTTAGAAAAATGAAAACAATGTACAGGATAAACAACATGACCATTTTGATATGGCTATAACAGATTCATTTCAAACAATGGACAGAGCTATTTGAAAACCAAACTCAATTCATTATATTAATCCAAACAATTGATAAAACAGAATTGATATCAAAATTCATACCTAGATGATGAGCAGACAACTTGGTCATAACAGTTTTGAATTGAGGAAGGTGGTAGCCGATTTGACATTCCTAAAAACGATGGAACCAGTGGTTTTCTGCTTCTTATAATTTGCTTGAAGCTTTTCCCTTTCACCAGTCAACACTGCAACTTGGTTTTCCAATGATTTGATTTTCGACTGTAACAAGGGAACGTCTATATAGTAGCGTTTTAACCACACATTACATTGATCGCATGACAACTACTCGAGCTTTGAAAATGCAGGTGAGGGTTTGTTTAAATCGTCGAGGGTTTCATTAGGTAGCTTGATCCCTAGGTAACTAGGGTTTTTCCTTAAGCACGAAGGCAAATTAGAAACGAAGTCATAGGGTGGCTTAGAGCACAGACCTTGGGAGTAAGAGTACTCACTAGCTAGGAAGTGTTCGATGTCAGAGTCTGAGTCTTCACTGAGGACTATGGGCTTCTTCTCAACACAAGGTTTCAGTTTATTCTGGGCCAGTCTCGATATGAGTCGAGCATTATTTTTACCTTTGCCCTTGACAATATGGTTTCCCTTGACCTTTTTACTCACAGGCTTTTTTATAACCTCAGCCTTCTCTGCTAAGATGTCGGGTAGGTCGATATCAGGGTTGACCGAGGGTTTGGGAGAGGGAAATAGGTCATGGAAAGGCATGGGTGGCCTGAACTTAGTTTCATTAACCACAGGCTTGTCAATTTGGATAGGCTTTGTATCAGAAAAACCATTTCGAGAGATAAAAGCTTGCTAACTATCACCATGGAGGTTTAAGTGATGAACGACGATGAGTCCGATCAGACCATGGTGAAACAAGCTACTATCAGCCTTCTCTCATTTAAATCTCTTAGCCATTTTATAAAGACTACACTAGAAATAGAATGGCATATTCAATGGATAACCCATGAAATTCATTAACAGTCGAAGGTGGTAAAGAAAAACTAGTCCATACCGACCCTCACAAGTCACGAATTGTTTAACCACCATCAAAAGATCATGCCACCTTGGTTTAAGCGTGGAAATGGGCATACCTCTGTCACAATATGTGACCTTCCACGAGAGGAACAATAACGGCCATGGAACCTCCTCAACTTTAGATTTTTTGAACCATCGTTGGCCCGTGGCTGCTAACCCTGTGGCAGAGCCGATGAACTCTTCACTGAATTCAAGCTGAATGTCACCTATCTTGGCCCTACATCCATCAAAAGTCAGGGTGAACTGTTGTGCAACAAATAGATTAAAACCCTCAAACCTCTGTACAAACGTGAGACAACCATTATCTTGCAAATCTTTCTAGGAGTTATCGAACAATAGCAAGGCTTGACTATCGTTCGGCTCAATTCGCACCACCAGTTCCATGGAGAAGAGAACACGGTAAGCGATGTGAACGAGCCAGGGTTTGAATCATAGCATACGCCGGAGCAGAGTATTCACAGGTTTACCCGATGCTAGCAGAGGTGAAACAAGGATAGGGGTAAGCATTAATGACATCATGCGAAGGTGGTGGAGCTATTTGTTGTCCATGCAGAATATTCATTACCATGGTACAACCGCCGACGCTTTCAACTATTCAAATCATGACGCATATGTGTTACAACTATGTCATTTCAATCAATCAATCGAAACCTTTGGTAAGTGGATAAACCAAACACACAAATCGAAACCAAACACACAAATTAAAACTAAACACACAAATTGAAACCAATACCAAGTGTTGTATGAAATGATTCACATCAAGGGTTTAAACCATAACACCAATGCTTTTACATATAATCAATGTGCCAAGTGAATTGATCAACTAACATATAGATCCAATTACCAATGCATCACAATTCAATCACTCAAGAAATGAAATTACATAATCAATCAAAGAATGCCAAATGAGTACAGATCAAAAGGTTTTTCCAACTTCATAATGATAAGTAAAATGTAGACACAATGGGAATATCGACAAGAATGATAACGACAATTCATTGAATATTTTAATGCAACTTCAAAAGACCAAGTTTTCACGCTTACAGTCGTGAAAACAAAAACGAAGGTAAGTGTGAAAATAGCACAGAAATAAAGGTGTCGATTATTTGAGAATTGCGACGAAAAATTGAGGTTTGCAAAACACTGGTGTAGGCAGCTTATAAGACAGTAGAAAAAAAATGTGAATTGGCTAGCAATAGGTTGCACATCAAGCATTGAGGACAATGCTTTCATAAGGAAGATGGAATGTAAGTTAGCTAGAGAGGTAATGGGGGGGCCCAGAGGGCCCATAGTGATAATAGTGGAGGCCATTCAATGTAAGGTGGAATAGATCCACTATATTATTAAATAAGGCCCACTATGGTAGTTATATATAATAAATGGGTAGTTAGATATAATAAATGTAAGAGGACTTCTTAGAAGGTTCTACTTCTAGAAGATTCCTCCTCTAAAATGTTCTTAGGTGATGGTAGCACTATATAAAGGGGTTCAAGCAATGTAATGGGACATGAAGAGAAGTATTGTATTTGGAGCAGTATCTCAATAGGAGGATGCCCCCTCAAAGAGGCAAGTGAAAAGGAGAGGATCCCTTCCATAATAAGATCCATTGTATGGTGTTTCCCTACCTCAAGGGTTTGATATAATAAAGTGGTGTTTTTCTATATTGTTCTTGTATATCTGTTGTGGTGATTTTGTATTTAGTCTTTGGTTCTTAACATATTCAGACCTGGAACATTCATAACATCTTTCAATTGAAATGGTTTACCTAAATCCCTCTGAAAGGCAATGGTACCAATGCCATTATCACTGTATCATCCATCGTCACCCATATCTATATGCATTTTGAGATCTTTGTCCTCCAAGTCACTAAAAATCTCCTTGTCTCTCATCATGTGGAAGGAAGTGCCACTATCAAAATACCACACTGATCCCAATGCACTTGACTCCATGCATGTAATCAAGGAGAATTAAAGTTCAAATTCTGAGGCAAGGGCCTCACCAGCTTCAGCTCCAACAACCTTCTTGTTCTTCTTCTTCCATGGACAGTTAGTAGCGAGATGCCCATGTTCATGATAGTGAAAATAATTCACTTTGGACAAATCCAGCTTCTTGCTTTTGGACTCGGATTTTAAATTGAATTTCTTCCCCTTCCATTTCCTTGCCTTAGCAGCCAAAGCATAGTCCTCTTCATCACCATGCTTTGATGAAGATCCATCTTTGGTGTTCCGCCTGAACTCCTCCTGCAGTAGATCTGACCATATTGGTTCCCAATCTAGAATTGTTTCCCTTCCATTCACAGAGTCTTGATAACTGTACCAACTCTTGGGAAGTCCTAGGAGAGCCAAGCTCACCAAATCATCATCAACGAATTTTATTCCCACACTCCCTAGCTCATCCCGACATTGGAAAAAATTCATGAGATATTTTGGAATGGAGTCACCCTTCTGCATGTTGATCTTCCTAAGTTTATCTTTGAGTGCCAAATTCCTATGGTCTCTATTGTTTTGGAATAGATCCTTCAAATCCTTACACATTGCATATGGTGTGGATTTCCCATGGACTCTTGAGACAATGTGGTCTCGTACTCCCTCCAATAGGATCCTCCTCACCTTTTCCACTTTCTTTTTCCATGCATCAAGATTTACAGCATCTGGCTTAGGAACATCTTTGTCAATGAATTCCTTCAAGCCATTGTCTTCCGATACTGCCTCCATCCTGTCCTTCCAAGAAATGTAGTTCGATCTGCCCTTGAGTGCATACTATAACCTCAATCAATTGAAATCCATTTCGATCTTGAATCAGTTGTAGCACCAAGAAAGTCTTTCTACAAATTCAAATTCTATCTAGTCACAAACTCAGCTTCTGCTTCAAAATTGCAATCTTCTATGCTCTGATACCATGTAGAAATTTTAATACAAATTATGTATTTCCTAGATTCTCTTGATCTAACAATTATATGCCACTGTTAAATACATAACCACTTCTACAAATATTCTTTTGGAATTTAAAACGCGATCACCAATTGAAATATCAAGAAGAAAGATCAATCACACATAACACAGATGTTTTACCGGGAAAGCATAAATATAAAAACCCCACTATTATATATTATGTATATATCATGGATCATGAAAAAATCTCATACAAAAATATAATCCAAGATCTCCCAGTACAATATACAATCATCTCACACTGTCATACAAAAATTAACAAATTCATGTGCCAATTTACTGCCTCCAGATAACCTACCTCCTATGTGTAATCCCTGCTGATGGAAATCCCTACAATGGATGAATTCCTCTTGCCTACACTACGCAATCCTCATGGGCACATGCAATCTGTGTGTGGTTGCATGAGTGCATCCACTAAATTCACGACTGATAGTCAAACTATCCCTTTCACCTATTATCTCAACTGGGTCTCCACTAGATCTGACATGCATGTAGTTAACAATTGTAAATATTCAGTTGCATGTGAGATCACTGATTGTGAATTAATTAATAATTAATTCATTGATCCCTCACTAGTTTATGTTTAGTTACAAGTAGTACAACTGATCTTAACTCACTTAATTGAGTTAAACTACTTTACAACTCACATAACTACACATCCAACTCTATTACAACTTTGAATCACTCAGTTACAACTAATTCGACTTGCATATCCCACCAGTCAACCTTTGAACTCGAATTTCCTATAGCTAATTGATTTTCCACTTCAGTTAACTATTTCCAAGTGCTCATTGAGAATAGATTAATATTTATTGTCCAATAATTATTAAGGGATAATAATAGTTGACATACATCTATAAATATAATCTTCTCACCATCTATAAATAGACATTATCTATAAATAGAATTTTCTCATCATCTAAAAATATACTTCCATCTAAAAATAGCCTACGGCTCCATCCTAGTATAGGTGCATAATTTTCACTAGGATCTTCTTGTTGAATCTCAACATAAAATAATGTTATATTGCCAAAATACTCCAACAAATTCATTCAAATGTCAAGAAACAAGACTTAAAAGAGTAGCGCCTTCCTTATTTATGCCAATAACCCTTAGTAGGGAGAAAATTTCAGACCTCCACTCTCCCAAGTGAGATTTATGATAAAATGAATGTCACTTTATGTTTATTTATACCAAAATTTGACCTTTAATTATTTTAGGTCAAAATATCAGGGCAAACCTGATGAGTTTCTTACAAAATTAAATTCTAGAAAAAATAAAATAAATTTTCTTGTAAAGACCCTCCTAGGGGTGATATCATTCCCTTCTAGGGTGATGTTGGACCTATGCCATGGAATGATGTGCTCAAGTAGTGAAATTTTCATCTTCCAAAGGCCAAAACCCTACCCACATGTGCCAATAACCTCAGGATTACCCCCAAGGTGACACCCATTGCATGTAGAAACGTCCAGGGCTGTATGGGTGATGTATAGGGCCTCCAAAGGCTAGTGTTTAGGTGGGAAAGGCACAACCACCTGGGTATAGGTCCACCAAAGTGCCTCCAAAGGAAACATCCTTCTTCTTCTTAGCAAAACCCATTCATATTCATCCTGCCCCCTGGATGGGGTCTCAACATCCATTAAATGGGCCTTAAGCCCTCATGAAGATCTAAGCTAGTCATCTCTCCATGTACATGCTCACTGATAAGGGTCCTACAAATACAACAACTATGCCCTCCATGGGTCCATAAGGCACATACATCATAATACATAAATCACATCTAATAACTAAAACACCCAAACATTTGCATCAAACTCACCTAAACCTAAACAAATGCTCAAAACGTGATGTAACTTGAAAAGTATAGGATTTGGAATGGTC
The DNA here is from genome assembly GCA_010110895.2 of Picea sitchensis. NCBI lineage: Eukaryota > Viridiplantae > Streptophyta > Pinopsida > Pinales > Pinaceae > Picea > Picea sitchensis. The sequence goes on along the minus strand of SNQJ01S0033587.1, from coordinate 9,948 downwards.
TCAGGGTGTCCTATTGGGATAGTATCCCTTAAGTCAAGTTCATTTTCCCAATGGATCTTGATCCAAACCATGAAAGCGTATGAGGTGGTGAGGGAAAAACATTTGAGCATGGGGTGCATGTGATAGAAGGGAAATGTAACACTCACCTATGGGTGCCTTTGTTGAGGGTGAGTTCCACCTTATCATGGACGCAAATGTTTCCAATCCCAATGATTGACATTTAGTTTTATCTTTTCTTTCTTCTTTTAGATTTCTTTCTTTCTATTGCAAGGAAAGATTTGTTGGCCACCTCCCTAGCTTGGTGACAAGCTAGTGGTAGTGTCACCCATAAACATTTCACGGATATGAGAAGGTTGCCTCATGATGAGACCCCCTTTCTCTTGGCCATGCAACCAAGAGCCACTACCCTAGCTTGGTGACCTGTTGGGTGGTAATGTCATACCGCTACATGTTCATGGTCATGATAGGTTGTTTCATGATAATACCTACTATCCACCAAAAAAAATCCTTGAGTGTAGTATTCATATGTGGGTCCCCTTTTCTTAGTGAGAACTATTTCAATGATTTCTTGGGGATCCCTAGGTGAAGCATCTCGAACTTTTAAATTCACCTCTTAACTTTTTCCAGCTACATTTCCCCCTGGTCCTTTATCCCCTTCTTCCAATGAGGTAAGGTACAACCCTTTCCAAGTGGATCCTTCCGCAATGCCCAAAAATGTGGATAGATGGACGGGATAAAGATGGAAAATGGTAAGTATGGAGGGAATGCTTGATGAATCTTTAGAGATCCACTATGTAACAACCTATCCTAAAAGGAAACCAACTTACTAGGGCACCATGTGACCCTCCCAGGTTCTGATGGGTATTCTATATGCACTAAATCCCTCAATTAAATTGTCAACCCAAGGTAAGTAAACTTGGAGTTTTGGCACTGTATGGTCCAAGGAAGAAAAGATAATGGAAGTATTGTCTAACTAATGGGATGGTCTATCTAAGGATCAATCTACTTAAGAAATGACTCTTTTATTTTTATCGATTAGCAAATCCTATTAATGAGCTTGAACTATTTACCCTAAGCAGCTTCAAATAATGGATCGATGGATTATTTCTAAAGAAGAAAATCATAACCTACTTTAAACAAGTTAAAAGAAAATCTTAAAAGAGAATTCAAAGATGATGATTATGTCTTCAGTGTTGAATAACATCACGATGGGATCTGACTATTAATGATAGCTCAAGAGGGATTAATTCAATGTTGAATTCTACAAAGAAATGGAAAGTGTGAATAAAGCAATCTAATGAAAGATTTGCCATCATAGAAGCAATACTAAGTATCATGAAAATCCATGTGATCTCTAAATTTCATAAATCAAGAATCAATTATTAGAAACACTCTTATACTAATTCAAGCACACTTTTATGCTAACTCAAGAAAATTTACAAACTTATAAACTTATGACTAAAATATTAATTCAAATCTAATCTTCTAATTCAAATTTCAATTCAAATCTATAACTGAGATCTTTTAAATTAAACTAGACTAATCCTATCATTAAAACTCAGATTTCAAACTATAATGCTTTTGGAAACACAACCCAAAATCTATTTCTATCCTAGCGTACTAAAACAAGATTAATAAAGAAAATAAATCTATGAAAACATAACTGAACTCGGAATTAAATCTAGCTTGATTACAACTAATAAAACTTGCAATTATTAATCCATCGAAGCTTGCAAATAATCCTAAATTAAAACTATGTCTACACTAATCCTCTGTTTAAATACTACTCTATTTTAATTTGCAGAAACCAATTTAAACCTTCAATAAATCATCTAAGTTAGTAGCTTGTAGGACAATTGTTAATAAATATGAAACATTGAATAACAAATAACCAAACAAATAACCATCTCTTATAAGAAATCTGCAAAATATGAGTTAGACAATTAAATTACAATCAACATGCACAACAATCAAAACTAAAAGATACATACATCAAGGAAACGAAGTAAATTCTAACTAAACAAATGAAATACATGATATATCTATCTATACAGTCACCCAAACCACTAGTGCCCCCCCTAGAAAGTTGTGGCTACTCTTCAATAGCAAAACACATGCTCAAATCAACATGATTATGTCATTAATTAAAAAACATAGTCTTGGGACACAAGTTTGCAAAATATGTCTGAATTACACAGTAAAACTCTTCTTAAAAAAAATTCTTTGGTCTTTCCACTACTAGTGGTATTTATAGGTGAATTATAGTTCGATAGGTCGACCACTGGAAGGGTCGACCTCCTCTAAAAATGGCAATTCCATTAAATGTGCTCTAACAACTTTGGCTTCTATAAAATCTGTGAGCCACTTAGCGATCAACATAACCGCCTAATCTGAGATATCATGAGATCTGTAGTTGGAGGCCACGAGGGGGCACAAAACCTAAGTCGTCGATTCTCCCACCACAGGCCACCAATATACCAACCGCCAACTCCTTGTCGAGCTGCAGATATACCATGTAAATCAACATTTAATTGTCAACCCGGGAAGGTAGACTTAGAGGAACCAGCACAGGAAATGCAGGGCTGAAGAGGGGGTTTAAAGGATGCCAAACTAATCTCTGAACTGCTAAGAGAAACTTGCCGAAAGAAGCTAATGTACTCTACTCTGCTCTGCACTACTCGGTACTACTCGGTACTGACCGGTACACCGGTACTGTTCTGTATATGCATGTAAAAGATAAACTGAAAACAACTAAGTTCTTGCTACTTATCACTCCACACAACTCAACAACCATCCTATGAAACTTCCTAGTGTAATCAAATGAAACTTCTTTATCTCATGAGATATCAGACTAGTTCTTGAATGTTAGGCAGTCTAAATGTGAAAGCTGAAGGAATGAAATCCTTTGGTTGAAAAGATAATGCTAAACTTGAGCTTGAAATGTTAAACCCTCTATTGTACCAGAAATTACAAATGCTATTTTTGTTCTATGTAATCAATGAGAAAATGACTGAAAGATAATTTCTATTGTAAATGCAATCTACACAACTCTGTTTCCATGAGAGATACAGCCTGCAATCAACAGGCCGTCTCACTCAATGTATATTGGATATAACTAACAACAAGCTGGCAATAAAAGGAAATCGTGCTAGTAGAAACCCTACAACAAAATGGCAATAACAAATTGTGTGGATGGAACAACTCTGAACTATTTTATTGGAGATAAGAACAATGCAACACTTGGATACCTCCATTCCTCTATCTGATCTATGCTATGTCCATTCCTCCATTTTTCTCAACATAGAAGCTCTCATCTCCCGTTTTCCAACACTCTGGCAATGCATGGCATCCCTTTACAAACGTTTCAGATCTCTAGCAATGCATGGCTTTGCCCTAGGTGAATAAACTGGCTGAAAAGATAATGCTAAACTTGAAGCTTGAGATGTTAAACCTCTGTTGCAAGTACAAATGCTATTTCTGTTCTATGAAATCAATGAGAAAATGACTGAAAGATAATTTCTATTGTAAATGCAATCTACACAGCTCTGTTTCCATCGAAGGGGGCCCTGGCTTCTCTGTCAACAGGCCGTCTCACTCAATGCATATTGGATATAACTAACAACAACTGGCAATAAAGGAAATCGTGCTAATGAAAACCCTACAACAAAATGGCAATAACAGAAATTGTGTGAATGGAACAACTCTGAACTATTTTATTGAAGATAAGAACAATACAACACTTGGATACCTCCATTCCTCTATCTGATCTATGCTATGTCTATTCCTCCATTTCTCCAACATAGAAGCTCTCATCTCACGTTTTCCAACGTTTTCCAACCCTCTGGCAATGCATGGCATCCCTTTACATACTATCCCCCTCTCTGGCAATGCGTGGCTTTGCCCTAGGTGAATAAGGAGTTACAAAAACAGTTTCAGGAGTACCATCGGGGAATGAGACACATTTTCATATCTCTGGCAACGCATGGCATCTTTTACAGAACGTTTCAGATCTCTGGCAATCGTGGCATCTCTTTCCATAACATTTTTGGTCTCTGGCAATGTTTCATAACGTTTCCAGCTCTCTCCGGCAATGTTACACCACGTTTCAGATCTCTGGCAGTGTTACATAACGTTTCCAGCTCTCTCTGGCAATGTTACATAACGTTTCTGACCTCTGGCAATCGTGGCTTTGCGCCCTAGAAGTTATAAAATGGTTTCCCTGCGTTATGCACGAATTTAAATACTTTGATGCCAGCTATTGGGTTTTGCCAGCTATGAGCACTCTGTTTAGCTTATCTTGGCATTTTGCATATTTCCCAATAACCCCAGAAACTGAAGTAAATGATGACTTTAACCATTTTCACATCTTGAATAATATTGCCGAAAGCATTCCCAAATAAAACACAAACATACCCCATGTCTTTTTGCAAACACCCATGTCTTTTTGCAAACAACTTCAACAACACCACTTGGTAACTTTGTCCAGAGATAAATTACTCCTTGTCTGCCCTTTACCGTATTTGCACCAAGAGGTGACAATGCATCCACATTATAGTTGAATTCTTCGCTCATTTGTGGTTTTGGAAGCACTTCATGGTTTCTATTTGCAATGGAACATATATGTGTAACAGAACATGAATAGCATAGAAAGAATGCCCTTTGTTAAACAAAAGTCTTCAGGAGAGTAATTAATATCTTCAAGAAACAGCAAGAAAATGTTATAAATCCGGATCCCAACACTCCTCTACACTCTGAGTGTTGGATCATGTGTCAGATGGAGTGTCAGATAGCGTACCACATGGGGTGCTAGATGAAGTTTCAAACGAGGTACTAGATGGAGGATTGGACTTTGAATTGTCCCTGTTACACACAAATCATGCATTAGATCCTTATAAACATCAAACCGAACTGAATTTATCTCAAAATCATTGTAAAACATCGATTACAAATACTTGATATAGATCCATCATGAATTGATAGAACATCCTTTGAAAACTGCTTCAAAATGGTCAATATCATATGTAATATTTGTGCAAAAAGGATTCAACCATCACAACAAAACAATCCAAATCTGAGCCCAACATTACCACCATTCCTAAGGATTTGTAGGTCCCAGTGTAAACAAAAATGAATCACCCAACATGACTAGACTTGATAAGGAGGGGGTGGATTAGCTTTAGAAGCTTCTCCCTCTTATCCGAAAGACTTTGTCTTGGCCCTCTTATGATGTTTCAATTTTGCCCGGAGGCTATGATTATCATTGGTCATTTGATCAACCAATCGTTGGAGGGAATTCACTTCTTCTTGTAATACCGCATTGTCATGATGGAGATGCATATCCATAGTCTTTCGCTCTTCCAACTGTTGAAGCAACTGAGCATTTTATTGTTGTATTTTTTCAATAATTGGAGTATGATCAGATGTCTCAGTGGAGGAATTGGATCACTTGATGGATGTATAGGGTCTATCATCTTTGGAATATTATGTAGGCATTTGTGAGGTAGGAGTATCACAGTTCTTATGAGAGGGAATATGTTCATATTTTACTTCTCTATCAGGCTCCAACTCTTCTGCAAAAACTTCCATGAGTCTTTTATGGGGGATTTCATGACCGAAAGATACTTAGATAGGATATGAAGTGCTTGGGGGTTTTACATTAGGCTTTCCACTTGTACTTCAGGTATTTTTTCGAAAATATCCCCCTTTGAACCAATTGGATCCTCTTTTATTCGTAGGGACTAAAGAGAAATATTTTTGAATTTCCTCTTGTAACTTCTTGGGTTGAGGTTCAATAGGTGTTGAGGGAATTAGAGAATTATCAATAGGACTTTTATTTTTCTTGCCCGATGAGGCTACAAGGGAATAAACAAGTTTCTTGGTCTTTTGTTCAAACATAGAGAGAGTTTGAGTGGGAGGGTTTAGAGTCTTTGGAGAATGAGGCTTGGATGGAGTAACAATCCCTAAATCAAGTGATTTCTTGTTGGTCTTGACTGTGAGATGGGGGTTTGAGAATAGATAAAGGAATTCATCCCATGTCTTTCCCTGTTTTTTCAATTCAGTTATGACAAGCAATTTGATGAGGCCTTGGTGGAATAGAATGTTATGAGGATTGGCCACATTCTTTTGTACTTGGGAATAAATATTTTCAAGACTTTTCAAGAAGTAGAAAGGAAAATTCAGGGGCTTATTAAATTGGAAATGAGATAACAGATGAAAATGGAAAGCTTTGAAAACATAGTATCTACCTTCACAAGTGATAATTCTGGTAATGACGATCAGGGGATTAATCATCTCATCCTTAATCCATTCTTTGGAGTACCCCTTAGCTCTACAAAAATTCTGAAAATTAGGCTTAAAAACTCTGTTGTAGCTTGGTCATGGCAATTGATGATGCTTTAACCAACAATATCCAACCCATGGCATTTTCATGGCTGAGGAAATTGAATCCTTAGAGACCAAGAAGGCCAGAGACCCTACACATGCCATCCTCCCATCAAACCCGAGGGTGAATTGTATTGAATAGCCATCATCGTGGCCCTGCAGACAAGCCAAGAATGGTCCCCACCCTATGCAAAGGAAAATGTCCCTACACTTTATGAATTTGGGAATGACCAGGATCTTGGCATAGGAGAAAGGCTTGTATCATTTAGGCATGGTATTTATGTTAGAGGATGAATCTCCTTTATTTATTCCTTAGATATTTTCCTGATGTAAGGGGTACTTAAGAAGACATAGTCTATCTAAAGATATGGTATAATCAAGTATGTTTAGTGTGTAGTGGATGGTACCATTAGAAAAGAAAATAAAGGTATCTTTAGGCTCAACTCACTTTCTTCTTTTTTTAAGTTATTGTGATGTTTCCATGGATAATCACTAATTGGACCTCCTTGTTACTCTTTAATAAAGATACTTTACTCACTTACTCAGGGTTCCTAGGGAAACCGTACGAGTAACCTCTAAGTTTGATAGTCTAGTGGTGGATATTTAAGAACAACTGCCATTAAAGATGCCTTGAGAAAACGAATATGGAAATCTTTGCAAAAATGTGGCTAGTTACTGCAAGTCATTATTCAATTGATGCTTAGCAGACAAAAAGGTTCAAACATAGAAATATTTTTGAAGGAAAATACTTCCCTTTATGTCCTTGAAATTGTCTACTCTTGGTGAAATAAATACCTGCATAAATCTCTAGAATTTTCTATCAACATACTTCAAATTGTTTACATATGTACAGTAAAAAATTAAGAAATAATTTCAAGAACAAGGGGAAACTTTCCCATTTACTAACGTCAATGCCTTGTCAATTAACATGACCTCTATAAAATCTTCTTTGGAAATGGGTCTGTGATAAAGTTTGAGTCGGTGTCCATTTACTGTGAAGGAGAGTTGTCCATCATCAATTGTTTTGATCTTAGCTTTCCCATTATCATACATGGTGACTACCTCATAAGGACCCAACCAATGGTAAGTTTTCCTTTGAAATTTTTTAATCGAGAGTCAAACAACAAATCCCAATCACCAGGTTGGAAGTCTTTCTTCTTAATAAACTTGTCATGCCACTTGCTCCTCTAGTTTTGAACTGATATTCTTCGTTGGATAACATCTTGCCTAATCTGATCCAACTCATTTAATTGTAGAGATCATTGTTTCTGAGCTTCATCTAATTTTAATCCCAATTCTGTGGCAATACAGAAAGTACTTACTTGAAATTCTATTGGTAGAAGTACTTGTTTCTCATACACTAGATCATAAGGGGTATGCCCAGTTGTGTTCCTCCAGGTAGTCTGATATGTCCACAAATCCTCTGGAAGCCTATCATCCCAATCTCGATGGTGTAATTGAATAGTCTTAGTTAATATAGCTTCTAGAACTTTGTTTGTGGATTCTACCTAGCCATTAGCTTGTGGGTGATATGGGGAAGACTTCTAGTGCTTGATCCCATATTTCTCCGTTAATTCTCTCATCAACTTGGAAGTGAATTGAGTGCCTTGGTCTGTAACAATTTCACAAGGAACACCAAAGCGGGTAAAATGTCTTCATAAATGAATTCGACAACAGATTTTTCGGTAGCCCTGAATAGGGACTTTTCTTCTACCCACTTAATGACATAATCTGTACAAACCAAAATATAATTTTTCTTATAAGACATGGGTGAAATGGGTCTTACAAAGTCAAGGGACCATTTATTGAAAGGTTCTATCATAACTTGGGCATGCAAGGGAATTTCGTCAGCTGACGTGGGTCTTCCTATTCTTTGACAACTATCACAACTCCTCACATATTTGGCAGCATCCTTAAAAATGCTAGGCCAATAGTAACCTAAATGTAACACCTTATATGATGTATGTTTGTCGGAAAAATGGCCACCACATGGTCCATGATGACAACTTCGTAGGATTTCTAGTATCTAATCCTCTCAGACACATCTATGAATAGTCAAGTCTGGACCAGTATGAAAAAGGTCATGGCCAACCCAAGAGTAGTTAGCACATTTCGTGATAATTCTATGCTTTTTATGAGGTGAAAAATGAGATGGTAGCTTCCTAGTATCCAAATAATTTACCATATTTGAAAACAATGGGGTATTTATAGAGAGGGAAAAGAGGTGCTCATCTGGGAAACTATCATCAACATGAATATCATCATCCTCATGTTTTATGTGTGAAAGAAAATCAGCTACCAAATTCTCCTTTTGAGGTTGGTCAAGGACAGTGATATTGAGCTCTTGCAATAACAGGATCCACCTAGTCACTCGGCCATTGGTAATGGGTTTATTCATAAGAAATATAATGTCAGAGTGATATGTATGTACAAATAATTCATAA
>SNQJ01S0033586.1:45516-56689 GCA_010110895.2 Picea sitchensis | reverse complement strand
TTTGTCAAAGGCTGAGCTCTGAATCATCTGGACAACATAACATTGCTTCGAATTCCCTGCTGAAACAGTGTCCCCTCATGGCCTTTTATAGCAACTTCACGGGCGGTCGCATAACTTTCTCCAAGTGTGAATAGAGGCGCATTAGGGTTTACTTAGGTCATTAATCCACCGATTTTGCAGAGCCGGATCTGATTTGAGGGTCAAATCATCTTGGGGGCCGGTCTGTGGGCGGTCAGGAGGCCGACTTATGCAATTAATGCACCGTATTAACAGATGCGCGGGTTTTTGTGTTGACAGTTGTGCGTCGTGCGCGCATGCGCTCGTAACACGTTTTTTACCCGCGCATGTGCGCGCGCATCAAGTTGTTGTAAAGCGCCCTTCAATTTTTGTTTACTTTGTATAGTTTTTTGCCCTTCTGGAGTGATGTGAAACTAATTCAGTGCCATGAGTGACTTCATTGCTGTTTTGATGATGTGGAGTTCTTGTCGCCATGTGCAGACGAAATTTCAGTGATAACAGTTGGCTATTTATTTCCACCTTCCTATCTCATTTCAATCCGTTTAGACTATTGTTCCGGGTGATTCCTATTCCCACCACTCTCTCGAATTCCTATATACCCCTAAGTGAGATGCTCCTCCGAAGTGAGATGTTGTAAAATAAATAGATGCTTAGAAGGAGAAAAGGATGTGAAAACTAGATCACTGGCACCAAACTAACTATTGATAGCTTAAGGAATTGGAAATATTAGAGAAAATGAGACCTGGAAAAAAGTTGATTCAGTAGTACCTGCCACCTCCCATCTTAGTTTAAATGAAACCTTTTGACTCCATCCCCCTAATAGTTTATTCATTCTGATATAGGATAAAGTGCACAGTTCCATATTCTACAACACCTTAGCAATTCAATCCCCTTCTTCTATGGCCTCTTTTTCCTTCGTCCGAAGGGAGTGGCAAGCAGGTGAAAAGTTTATGTGTGATAGGGTAAAATGGATTCTAGGGGGAGCAATTCCATATACTAGTTATTTCGTTGAGATGCATGCTTCTGTAGTGAGGAGAGAGCATATACCGATCTTTACTCCATATACTTTTCCTTTCTCCTGGGAGTCGTGCTGAATAGGAAGCACAATCAATATTAGATATGTTGACCATTCCACTTTTAACCATTCCATTTTCTATTCTCTGGCACCAGTTGGGGGGACTGGGGAGAGACTTCTGTCTTTTTGGTATAAATAATCTAGAGAATGTATTGGTGAAATATTCCTCCATTTCCACACCCGTGGGTGAGGCTGCATCGAGAACACACAACATGGTTTATGAGGATGGATTTCAATAAGTTTGTGTATTAAGAGAATGGCCCCAGCGAAGTTTATCAATTCACACTGCTGAGAAAGGATTTGACAATAGAACTATGAAGGTTAGGAATAAGGAGAGTTATGAACTCGACATTGCAGAATCATTGACTCTTTATCCAACCCAGACCGCCTTCCACTTATGGGTGAAATGAGAATGAACTAGTTGCGTGAGCATGGGAAAGTGTTTATTTTCCCTCATCCACCGAGTACGGTAAGAGAGAACTCAACTCCACTTATTTGAGATGGATGCTCGCGAGATTAGTTTTCAACTACCTTGAACGTGATGTGAATTGATTATCCATGCCCATTCCAGCTGGCGTATAGACTAATGAATGACGTTGGCCATATGAGGTCGGCCCAATAAAGATAGGTAAAGAAAGGACACAAGGAATTAGTAGTGTGGTGTCCAAGCTCTATATATTAGTAAATCGTGTTAATGGTAGATCTGTAACCCGAGATGAAGTTTAATAGTTCAACTTCCTATTTCCACCTACCCCGGGTGAATGACCTTCCTTTCCCCCTTCTTGGATCTGACGGGTTCCCAATCTGGTAATTCATGCTCTAATCCATCAGTTTGTTTGTATTGGTGGCATTCAAGTACCGAACCCTGATATTGAATTAGTAGCGTTGATGGGATTGGGAATCAGAAGGATATTCCCATTATTGGATTGGCTAGAGTTGGTTTCGAGGAACCACTAAAGTATAATTATATGCCTTGATGGGCCCGCCTACACCCTATTAAGATAGAAGTGAAAGGTCTGCCATCACTTATTGATTGATTGCTCAAGGTGCTCTAAATCAAAGGTGATGCACTCAGTAATATCAAGGAATCAATACTTGGAATTCCCAAGAGTGAAGTGACGAATCAACATATCTAAATGAATCATTCCCATGGTTAGAGATAAATAGATGCCAATAAGACTCAACTAAACTGATTTTACTAATTGAACTACGATCAGTGGAGTAGGATCAGAAAAAAAAAAAAGCAGATCTACTCTAGTTCAATGATCATGAGTAACCAGTGAGTAGTTCTTGGGTTGATCCAATTGATTGGGCATGGCAGGATCAAATTTCTATAGGATTTATAGTGGTTTCATCGAGTGTAGTTCCTCAGTTCTCACCCCCGTTCAAGGTAGTTCCATATTGGAAGTTCCAAAAAATGGGACGGAAAAGGAAGGATCAATCTGGAAACAAGCAGGGGTAGGTTCGTCTCGGCTATAATCCATATTCTAACTCGGATAGGCTAAATGAATAGGTGGGTGCCCAACCAAACTGAAAAAAATAAAGTACCAATGCAGTCCAATATTTACAAGTGGAAAAAATATATTATATATAGAGAAACAATAATCGGATTGGGGATTGTTTCAAGAATTCCCAGGAGATAATGTGGTTACCCTATGACTGAATATTGTTCGTCTACCGCATGAATGAAAGGAGGGAGTCGTTACCCATATTCAGATAGGGAGAGGAAAAAAACTATTGATCATGTTTCTCACTTCAGTTTCTTTCTCCTAGTAGGGTAGGAAAGCGTGGGAATGAGTAAGCTGGCTAGTGGACGAGTGAAGGAACTTTTTTTGGCTGGCCCCAGGTACTTATTATTAATTAGCATTGGTTGAACCTAACTAGGCATTGGCTGAATCCATCTATTTTGAAAATCCAATTGTATAATATCTCTAAAAATACTTTTTTGACCTTTCTGGAAAAAACATATAAGAAACCTATTTACTTCGGGGCCTCGAACAGAGAGAGATATGGATTCGTTCATAGAAGTAGTGTTTAACGTGTTTATAATACCAAATAGTACCCAGATATCAACTATAGGAGAAATGATCCACTCTTCCCTAGTATAGGTAGGACCGAACTCGATATGTGTGTCCAGCGAGTGCCAGCCATATGTATTGCCGACAAGGGAAAGCAAGATGCATGGTCCAAGCTTGACCGCACCCAACCTGTTATATACTATTCTATTGGAAATTGAAAGTACTAGCTACTCCAAAAAGTTGTGATTACTTTGGAAAAGATATAAGTGTCACCCTAACGAATCCTAATGCTCCTATGGTTTGGTACAGTCACGATCCAATAGATGGGTTCTCAATTGCTTGAGCAAGGGGAAAATCGATCCTACCAATCATAAAGGTTTCTCACCCAACCTGTTGTTCTCTTCTAAATATTGTAATTATATATGTAATTACGTATATAATACATTTACTTTTCATTTCTTTCTTCCCCTCAAAGAGTGTTCTACCTACGGGATTTCATTGCTCTACTATTTCTTTTTCTTTCCTTGGCCCACTACTCAGTGATTGAAGGGAAGAAAGAAAGGGGCAGGTTAGTGGGCGTATTATAAGGAAGGAAGGGTCACAGAGCTCAGGAAAGTATTGTTCTTAACCGGCCAAGATACATATATAAGGGTTTTTTATCACTTATTTCTCTCTCTCTTTCTTTCCTTGGGATATTTCTTTGGTTCTCCTCCACTCTGCAACGAGTGTTTGTCTCGAGATTGAGAGCTAAAGCCTAAAGTCCCTTACAAAGCCTTTATATATAGATATATCTTCTCTGGATTCGTAGATTAAGAGACTTGGGCCTTATCTCCTTCTAGGTGTTGTGTTCATTCTTTATACTATCTCTAGTTACCGACGTCATACGAACATCTATTTTAAGGGAAGAAATATAATACGGGGAAGAAATACAAGGCATCGTAGAACCAGAGTCTATTAAAATATCTAGGGAGTTATGACTTATTTCTCTAGCTTTATTCTATCTCTAGTCACCGAAATTAGAATAGATGAGTCAATTCAATACTTTAGAGATGAGTTAGCATGTCGAGGAAATACGTGCGCACAAGACAGATCTTTTTTTCTATCCCATTTACTATTTTATCCCACTGAATTAAGTCATTTGGTGAGGTAGCAAGGTGATTGATAAGACAAATATCTTCTTCTATTCCACTTAGCTACCGAATAAATCAAAGTTTCCATAGTGTAAATAAGTTATGTAAAAAATACCAACAAGAAAATAAGCCTCGAAGGCCAAGGCCAGGGAAATAAGTAAGAAGGAGTTGCTTGAAGATATAAATTACACCCTTTCGACTGACTATAGAAGGGAAAGGTGCTAAAGCATAAAACGAGATATAATGACCAGGGTCAGTTAAGGAATCATAAATCATTTGTGAGATAGCTCTACCTAGCGATTGAGGGAGCAAGCCAAGGAAATAAGTAAGGGCCTACCTTTCTAGAGAGGTTAATCCTTTGACAAAGCTTCTATTATATATGTAATTACGCTTTCACATCGTATATCATAATCTTTATAGAATCTCGTAGCTATCTTGGATATGATAGGCTCGTAGATAATGACACTTGCTTTATTTCCTTAACACTTGGGTTGGAGAAAGGATTAGTAGAGAGGAATAACTCCATAATTTTGTCATAGACTCTGATTCTACAGAGAGCCTTTAAGTAATTACTTGTGAAAACTAGAGAGAAGCTCCTTAAATAAAGCTTTCAATATTCTCTAATGTTATGTTACATGTTATGGAGTTCTCTCCCAGGGAAAAATAAGTTGTTCATCTCTATAGTTATGATATTTAAGTGAAAGTTGAGTTAGCGTGAAGATATTTATTCCTATTAGGCCAGATCCCAACATGTCATAAATCAGAGGCTACTTAAATATTGCTTTCCTCTCTTTTCAGTAATGAGAATAACTAGAGATAGAATAAAGAGCATAGAATGATTTATAAGTAATTATAATAAACTAGAGCCAGGGAGACCAAGAAGAGAAGTACCCAAAAAAAAAGAGAAAACAAAACTCTCTAATGTGGCAAGCCATTAACGAAGTACACCCTCCATATCCTCCCTCCATCTCCTTATCACGCTCAATCTGACGTAAACCCTCCATAGATCCTGAGCTGCTTGTTATTTTTCCTTGGCCCACTTAGAAAGAAGTCAACATTAATTTAAGTGGCTTTTTCAATACTTTCCATTTGTAAAGCTGGGCCATTTAGAAATACTTACATATAGCCTATTTTCTTCCCTCAAATTTGAAGAGTTACATCCATTCATTCCCATTGGGGAGAGAACTCTTACTACTTCGCCCCCTTATAAACCCTACTTTTTTTCTCGAGGTATAGGGTTTAATACTCACTCTGTTCCAGCCAGTCAGGCATGCATTGAAAGGCCCTAGTGGGCGTTGAGGGGAAATACTTCTCATACTTCGTTCCAAGCGTTGAAAGGTATGTCGGCTTGTGTCCAGTAATAGGGGGGCAGGACCCCAACGGTGAAAGAAAAGAAATGTCTCGGTAATGAAATAGACTCTGAATGAATGTCGGGATTTTTTAATTCCCACTGGAGGGAATCACTTGAAAATAATCGTCCCAATATCCTCATATTCAACCCCAAAAAGTAATCGCTCGATCGCCACTCATGCATGGTGCTCAGTAAGATAGGCACAAGTCACCAATGTGTCTTAGGTGTGTGTCCCTTACCTTGGTATTGAAACTACTTCACTCTAGTAGAACCAAAAGTAAGGTTTCCCTGCAATCAACTCTTGCGACCCGGCCCAGACAGGTGCCTCACCTTAGGTAGGTCAGAAGGTGTGTTCACCCCCCTTGACTTACTTTCTTTTCATGGCCCTGTGAGATTAATGTCTTACATCCTTCCTCCCTCTTTTTTTTTGTTCCACGGGCATCGTCTCTAGGCCAGGTAGTATCCAGACATCTATCTTAACTGACCAACCTTCCTTTTGTTAGGTTCAAGTTAGGGGCTTGCTTAAGGACCTTTCTTGGACCCTGACACATACCATTATACGCGGGTTTATTTCTCACCACCGCAAACCAATAGAACTTCCTTGTATGTTGATAGAGGCTATAGGAATTAACTCCCGTGGAAAACAGCCTGCCTGACAAGAAGCAAAGGATTGAGAATAAAGAATCGGGTGATGCACTGCTTCCTTAACCGCACCCACTGAATGTTAGTTGTTTTCCCACCATTCCCTCCAACCTTCCTGTGAGAGATTTGGACTTGGGATAACCACTTCTCTTGCCACCAACAGATAGGGTCCAAACCATTGTTTTTTGTATTTTCCCACACCTGCCCCTTGCTGAGTTGAAGGGCCTTTATGGGTGGGATCCGAGCGATAAAGTCCATGCTGGCACGCACATAAGGCAAGGCTTAGTATTACATCATCTTACTTGACTCGACTCAAATATGACTTATATGATTTCGTTCGAGGAATCTCGCTTGAAGGATGAACGTGTCGAGCTGACAAGGCCACTGTCAGCCTTCATGCTGCAACAGTTCAACACTCGATGTTTCCCCTACCTTCATGCATCTTGATTTGATTTCAGTTCACCATCTCCTCCATCAGCTCACCTTCCCTCATAGTCATCCCTGGCTTCCTTAAGGGCCTTTCAAAGACGCAATATCAAGCTACGGGTTAATAGCCACCATAAAAATAATCGATCAAGCTAAACTAAAATTGAGGCGCTGCGTTGTATGAGCTCCGTTCTCTATCCACACCAGATCCCCCTCCTTATCGTATCGGCGTGATGTTATTTATTGGTTGAAAGGCCCTTAAGCAAGCAAGGATATCAATAAAGGGGCAATGGGCATGGGGGATGATGCCCCAATAAACCTCTCCTGGTTCTAAGGGGAACCTAAATATATCCTTTCTTCTAGCCTGCTTGCATACCCAAGGTGGGGCCTTTGGTCCTAATTTGACTTCTACAAGACTCCAGTGGACCTCACGAGCTAAGGAGATAATAACCTCGAGCGCTATTGTATATATATGTTGTGAGAGTAAGTGAAAAAGACATAAACTTAAGTCGTTGTCCGAAACGTAATACTCCCTCTATGGCATCAAAGTTACCAGCCAATTGATTGGTATGTGAAGTAGAGATAATGGTATGAAATTAACCCAAGCAGAGCTCGATCTATATCATTTTTATGGTTTTCATTAACCCTCTTGAGAAAGCGAGGAAAGGACTTGAGACCACACTGGGAAGCCGACTAATATCCCTCTAATAAATCCCCGAGAGAGATATATTTTCGTTCCCCTCCCGCTCAGGCACACTCTTGTGTCGCCCGTAGGTTCCTTAGTCCCTGACACACCCAACCAACAATAGCTCAGTAATATCATTGATCTGCCTCCCTGCCAAACAAAGTCAAGGGACTTTCGTGACACTTGATCCTATGATGGCTAGGACAACCATAGATCTCGGCCAGACATTGAAAGCAGTCTTCTTTATCTCCTTGGCCTTGGATTGGATCGAATAAAAACTCGACTCAACTCCTTGGCTCGCAGTGATGTCCTATTCACCGCTGGGAAAATTCCATTGAGGTATTAGTTCAATGAAACCCACCTGGACCTCCTGTGAGATTATGGGACTTTTTATCACTGCCCCATTCCTAATCGACCCCCAACAATGCTACAGTGCATCATTTTGGCATCTACCCTTTCAACGCCTTTGTTAGAGGTCATCCCCTGGGCCTGAAAATGCATACCTTACTGTAGCTGTAACGAAGTCTCCTCCTGCGGGAAATAGCAAGAGAAAATATTAAGGACTTTGAAATACTGACTTACAGTAAGGCATGCATTTTTAGGCCTGTGAAAGGATTTCATTTTCGGAGGTCTTATCTCCTTGCTTTGGCCTTGGCTTTGCATCTCCATTCAACTCCTTGGTCCCACGCACATTATCTTCCAACGATCGATTAAGGTGTCACTGTCACTGCTCTTGGGGAAGGTTCACACCACCCAGACAGACAACCAACTATCAATTTCTTCGAACTCTTTTGCTGTGTTGCAAACGAGAAAGACTTTATTTCGGCCCATAACATAACCATTCAACATGAATTGTCTTTATAATATAATTCACAACCTGACAATACGATCGATAAAGTACTCGAACTCCCACTTCGTTAACTAAGGACAAGAAACCCGCTAGTCTCAAAATAGCAAACTCCCACTTCGTTAACTAAGGACGAGAAACCTACTAGTCTCAAAATAGCAAGAGAAGGGAAAGGACCTATCTAGGTTGGCAAAAGGACTGGTCCTGAGCAGAGAGAAAAAGAAGGTACTGAAAGAAAGGACCTTACTCTGTCTCCCAATTAGTAGGTAATAGTGGTTGATGATAAAGGGGGAGTTACATTCGCAACTCACTCTATGTTCTCGGCCTGGGTGATATTCCATCTTTCTTTCCAAGAGTACTACCCCATACGTAGTCCATGTCTGGGGAGGTGCGGTAGAGAGGTCTCCCACTTAGATCCCCGTTAGTGTATTCGAGAGAGATAAGGGATTGCTCT
This sequence comes from Picea sitchensis, assembly GCA_010110895.2. NCBI lineage: Eukaryota > Viridiplantae > Streptophyta > Pinopsida > Pinales > Pinaceae > Picea > Picea sitchensis. The sequence continues at coordinate 48,043 of SNQJ01S0033586.1, read as the reverse complement.
GTTGGGTAGGTATTTATGGTCCGAAGCCAGCCGGTAATGGACCTCACAGAAAACCAAGCTAACCTTTGTTCCACCGCCCGCTACTGAGATGATTTTTTTATGCCCATCGAATAACCTTGAGATGATAATCCACAAGAAACGATACGAGGAATGCGAAATAACTTATATAAAGAGTGAGAGTGACCAGTGAAAATACATCGTTTTTTTACTCGTTCAAAGAGACTATTTCTCGGCGACTTAGGCATCTTATAACGATGTTTGTCCCGCATGTCACTGGGAGGATTGAGATCCCTACAAAAATATTTATGAGGCTCCCGTCTCAATTCATATTTAGCCGCAGGCAATCTACGCCTGTGATCTCGTATATTTTTCTTATTTAACATATTCCTAATAATCCCCCTCATCCCTCTACGAAAAGTCGCTCCACGATGGTAGAGTCTCATCTTCCGTGTTAGCTGAAGTTGCAATATATCGTGTAGAGAGACATAGTTGCAATTGTAGAGAGACAATTAGTGCTAAAATATTTTCCAAGGAATTATACATCATATTCCCTCAGAAAGTTCTTTGTCGTGCTAGGTTACTGACATATATCGTGTCTTTCTCGGACCCCTGATCGGAAAAAAAAAGATTGGATCAAAACGACTTTCCCGTCGAATGTCTTTGTGCCTGTACGAATCTCTAACCGTGCGGAATCTCCATAGCCAATTCTCTATCTGTCATTATGAAATTTGGGAGTGCCTTTGGAACTACTATTATTTCACACGATATAGGAACTTCCGTGATGTTGGGGTGATTCGGTTTTAGCAACGGATCTTGACGTAATACATTTTTGTGATGAAAATGGAGTCCATTTGGCGTGATAAACATAAGTTGGCTTCCCTGGTTGAGATATAATGAGCACTGCGAGCTACCTCAAAGAAAGATAGTGGATTGGAACGATCTGACTTGGGGATTTCTTTTCCTATGAAATGAAACTAACTCTTTCCAACCAAATTACCATTCCCGACCCCCACGAACAAAATTGAGAGTTCTTTAAGTTAAAATGGATGAAAAAATCTTGCTTGAATGAAGCAAGTGTGATTGGGCTTCATTGTTGGTTTGACCGGAATACTTTCTTGGGGATCGGGGTTGTTTAGCTCCCTCCTTGTTTTTTCGGGGTTCCCCGCCTCACCGGCAACTCTTTTCCTATGTATGATCATAAGACCCACCATTACCATACTAAGAGAATGTAGAAGTAAGGTTGAGACCCTCATTCAATATATGGAATAACAGTGGCTAGTAAACTCACTCCCTCGTTACTTAGCTGAGTAGGGAGGGGCTAGCGTGTGATTCTAGACCAAAGACAATAGCTTAACTCTGATCAATTCACTTCCTCCTGTTCAAAGAGCCTTTATATATATCTGGGGAAAATCTTGAGTGACTCATCGAATCGGTAAACCAAGCACTCTCAGATGCTTGCTTTAGTAGAGGGCCCCCAATATTTCCCAATTTTGTTCTGCCAAAATGAAATACATTACTTACTTCGATTGCTCGATTTGGAACAACTATCTTTTGGCGATTCTTGGTACCGTTCGAATACACCAGATTCATATGCATGCAAGAAGGGGTGGCTCTCTCTTTCATACCAATGAACGGAGACAACCGATACAAGCGAACAGATACAATCGATACACCCCTACCTACCTCAAGGGAGGGATTGGCCCAAACCATTCTCATTTTATGCCCTGGCATCCAAAAAGAAAGGTGGCTCCGAAACACTTAGGGAAGAGTGGCTCGTTGTCTCACTCACTGTCGTTCGTACACCTAATCGATCATTCCGTTGTTCCCATCCACTAGCTGACTCATTATGCGAAATATATGTTGTTATACGCTTGTGCAAGCCCCCGTCAATGCTTTATAGTATGAGGCCGAAAGGAGAAATTTCATGGGAGCATGCTGCCCCACCTGAACCATAGAGAGTCGAGTCTCTTATATAAGTGAAAACAATCACTTGACAAAACAACACCTTACGAGCATGAGGTCTATTATATACGTCACACCCTCCTTCCATGATAGGGATGCTTTCCTGGAACATCAAACATTTATCCCTCCCTATGGAACATCAAACACTCAGGAAATAAGTTCATTCTCAAAAATCAAAGAGGTAAGGAATATTACATATACTTAGTGGTAAGGAGGAGTCTAGTAAGTAAGGTAAGGCGTAACTTACTCCTTCTCATGGGCATCTGGGGCATCTTCTTACTAGAAATCCCTAGCACTTATTATACATCATCTGGGGCATCTCTAATATAGTCTCATCTGGGGTCTTCATCTTATTTCTTTGGCTTTGGCCTTGGGGTGTATTATAAGTCATTACTGAAAAGAGATACTAGATAAAATATTTGAAACAAAGACAACTAGACTCTTAACTATAAACTGACTCTTAAGACGCCTACAACTGACTCTCACAACTGAAGCTTATAACTGGTGCTTACAACTAGCGCTTACTCCATTATTTCCAATTCTCCCCCTTAATGGAGAATGGATT
>SNQJ01S0033586.1:27118-41026 GCA_010110895.2 Picea sitchensis | reverse complement strand
ATAATCTTCTAGCATACCATTTAAGGTAATAGTGACCAGATCAGTGTTGGAAATAGTTTCCCCTATATTTACTAGCTTGTCTTTCACCTCTTTAATACGACCCAAAAATGAACTAACAGATTCATTTCCATCCATCTTAATGCTTAGCAATTTAGTTTTCAAGAACAAAATGCGATTTGTGTTGCTAGTTTCATACAATGCTTTAAGAGTTGTCCATGTTGCAGCAGAAGTTGTAGTGTCTATAATATGTGGAATTATGTTATCTCTAACTGACATGTTCAATAATACCTTTTCCTTTTTTTCGCGCTTCTCCCAATCTTGGATCTGTGCTATTGTCGCATCGACAACCGCATCAGGTTTCAGTTCAGTTCCCTTCGCAATGTTCCAGACACCATAACCTTCCATGAGCGTCTGCATCTTGAATTTCCAGTTAATGAAGTTCAAGCCATCTAACTTGTTGGATTCGTTGAGGTAGGTCTCTTCCAGAGGATTCGCCATCGCTGCAATTTAGTTTCTGCAAGTAAATCACCAAGGATATGCAACTTTATGTCGCTCTACCTTCAGATACCACCGATCTTTCTCAATCTCGGCTATGAAAATAACCTCATCACACCCTTCCTCTCTGGGTTCCTGTGCTAGATTTTTGAATGCTCAAATCACCAAACTTTTGTTTCCATAAAACAAATGGTCACACACAAAATCTCACAAATAGTATTCTCTTAAATAATCCACTTTTAAATAATAATAATAATAAAATGAATAACTCCTTCCACCATTTTCACCTCACGCTTTAGGAAACTATCATAATAAATTTTAATAACCTTTATAACTCCACTCCACCTCACTATTTAAAAGGAATGATCTAAGAGTTTAACTCGCTTTAATAAAAAAACAACTCCAATGAAAAATCATGCATGCAAACTACCGATTTGCCTTCACTCCACGCATGCAAACTTGCTCACGGATTTGCACCAGATGGGAGATGGTGGATCGGCCCTCACGTTCCAATGCTCACGCAAATCGTAGTTTCTCGAATTCTTATATATTCACGACGAGCATTGTATGATATCGGCACTTTCCACATGCACAAGAAACAAAATTGATCTGTCCATACAAATGCAACAAAACTCATGATTGGCCCACGGTCGGCAAAAACTCCATGTCTTCAAACACCACATGCTTTCCACACCTCACAATTTTTCACAAATGCAACAGACGCATTTGCACCAAATCTCAAAAACTCACGCAGCAGTCTTCACGCTGACCATAACCTCATCTTCCATGCAACTCGAACCCTCGTGACTCTTCTTATCCAGCCTGTGGACCAACAAATATTTCCATAAATAGAGGAATGCACCAGACGGATTTTCTCATTCCCCTCTTCGCAAGCTCGCAGATTTAGCAAAGCTTGCCCTCTTGACTCTTATAAACTGGTTGTTGGATTTCTCACGAATCCTATCCAACGTTTCTCACGCTATCCACACTCTCTCCCCGTGGCTCTGATACCAAGATAAAATATGCGAAACAAACAACACAGTGAGGGTATGCTCACTTCTATATTATTCAATGAATACGGATCACATCCTTATATAGGAAAAGACTCTACCGAGTCAGTTACATGCAAACCAAATACAACTAGACTCCTAACTATGAACTAACTCTTAAGACGCCTACAACTGACTCTCACAACTGAAGCTTATAACTGGTGCTTACAACTGGCGCTTACTCCATTATTTCCAAGTATACTTCCTAGATTAAGAGACTTGGTAAAGCTTAGATAGATAATATTCTTATTTTTTGACACGCTTTTAACATATTGACTCACTCGTATGCTTTCGGTAACTAGAGAGCCTTCCAAGGAAATAAGCAAGAAAGCTAAGGAAAAAGGAAAATAGTGAAATAACCACCCATATTTAATTGTTTCTTCTATAGATCCTATATAGCAACTAGCGAGGGAGATAAGTGCATAAAGACAAGCAAGGGAATAAAATAGTGACATAATACTTTGAATTTAACCCAGCCAAAGATATAAGTATATAAGGCTTTTAAGGACTCTCCTCAATTGGATACGCCTTCACTTGGCCACGAGTCTCCTTTATGTCGGTAACTAGCCAAGGAGATAGGTACATAACTCCATAGATCACTTGACAAAGTGTTTCTTCTTTTATAACGTAAACTAATATCTTGTTTCGGTCACTAATAGGACCAAGGAGATAAGTGCATAAAGCCAAGTAAAATAGTAAAGTAAGTTACATAACTCCATAGAAACAATGGCCCCTTTTGGCGAATATTGGGCTTTAACTATATCAAATAGGTTCGCCTTTCCCCTCAAGCTTGGGGGGCCTTGCTATTACTTATGTAATATGCAAGGGCCTATTTGCTACAGTTAAACCAGGACTGTTATTTTTCACCCATGTGCACCTAACGACTCAACTGAATAGGGGATAGAAAGAGAAGTAGTGTTGTTATGGAGTTATGTCTTCTTTCTTTACTATGCCCTATTGATGTCGGGCAACTTTGTACCTCACCCTCCTTTGTCGGGTGACTCACTTACCCTACCTCACCCATAATGGGTGAGTCACTAATTGTACCTTTCCCACCTGCGTCAGGTGAGTCACTTACCATACATCACCCTCTTGCATCAGGCGAGTCACTTACCGTACCTCACCCTCCTATGTCGAGCGAGTCACTTACCGTACCTCGCCCTCCTGCATTAGGCGAGTCACTTACCGTACCTTTCCCTCATGTTTCAGGCAAGTCACTTACCATACTTTTCCCTCCTGCGTTAGGAGAGTCACTTAACATACCTCGATCTCCCTACAACTCGGTCGATCAAGTGTGAAAACCCTAATTAACCCCCAAAGGTGTTATATTGTCTTAAACCCCATATTTTTCATAGCTTTCCATCAATCGAGCATGAAAATGATGGCGGCCTTCGATCTCCCTATGGTCAATCGAGCAATAAATCCCTTTGGTCGAGTGTCTAAAGAAATTCAGAGGTTATTTAAAGACCTAGGGAGTTATGGCTTGCTTATTTCCTTGGTTGGCTTTATAGGTAGGAATTCCCAATAGTTGTACCTTCAAGGGGGGCTGGCTTTACGAGAGAAAGAAGATATATAAACGAAACCTTATATCTATTTATCCTGACCTCATAGTGCCAAAATCTCCATAGATCGCTCACTCAACGCAATGGATCATCCACATCCATAGCGGTGTTCTTTCCTATCGAGTCATCGACCCAAAACCATTGTACGGGTCAGGGCCTAGAGCATCCCTATAATTCACTCTCTTTCCTATTGCTTGATAAGGGTTAGTTGTTGCTTGGTTCAGTTTTCTCACATTACCGAGTAACCAATATTGGTTGGTATTTGATTAATCTTCCCCCTTTCTGCGGGTTTGACGGGACATCGCATTACCCCGCGCCCCCTAAATATTCGATGAAGAAAGATTCACACATCGTCCATTGGTTTCCAATGCAATAAGAGTACATTGCGGAAGGATCAGTCACCCGCCTCCTCCCTCCCAAATCCTTTATACGCATTAACAAATCGTTGTCGCTCACTAAGGAGGGAATTTTATTAATTCAGTAGAAAATAATAAGGAGAAGGCGCATATTTATTATGGAAGAAGATGTGACTGATTCATATTCTATTATATAAGATGCTATGATGGTATTGAAAGGAAGAGAGAGACTTCGTAACATCAAGGGTGTAAGTGACAGAGACTCATAATATAATTAGAAGGGTTATAAACGACACTTTTCATTTCTGGATCATTATTTTTAGATCATTATTTCTTTTCATTTTCTTACCTCAATCCCACTTATTTCTTCCCTCAATCCTTCCTTTTTAGGTAGGCAACTTAGATCATTATTTCTTATTTTGACATATCAATCTAATATACCATAAATAACCGAGATAACAAAAGTGGACATGATTGGTGGAGAAGCCTCTTTATATGTTTAAACCACAAGGGCGAAAGTTGAACCGAAGCCTCTTATCTCTTCCCCTCAATTTGTCTTTACAACGATTAAATGAGAGTTACATTATACGTAATTAAAGTAATATATTTCTTTTTCTATTTTATTTATTCTATTTCAATTACCGAAATGCTTTCTTTGTGATGTGAAATCAAGGAAGAGGGTCATACTTGCTTGGATCCCAATCCCTCCTTCAATTGGAACATGCCACATAGACATTTCTTGGCCAATCATAAAAACCCTTCTTCACTTAGGTATTGAATCGAGAAGATATTTGGTATCCTGACGGGTCCCCCAAGTGACTGTTGCTTAATCCAATCACATAATAGGCGGCCAATTCAATCATATCCACTCGCATATTATATCTGCGGAAACGATAGAAGTTTCTAGTCTTTTCATATATTTTGATGTTTACCTTTTTGTTGAAAAAAATGACTTCACCGTATTTTCACTCTATGGATCGAATGAAAAGAAACATTTTTATTGTTCGTGTAGCAAAGAAAAAGAATAGATACAAAAGTACATGTGTAGGCAACTGATCGCAATTAGCTTGGTAATTATAACATGTCATTATTATATGGTAAAAGAAATTACCTTCCCCTCCTTTGTTGGGAAAGCGACTTCGCTCCTTCCCCTCGTTCGTTGGGAAAGCAATAAATCCCTGAATTACTTATTTGGTGTGGGGGCAGTGGGAAAGAGATAAACGCACCTTCCCCACAATACAAGAAATTTCTTCGCTCCTTCCCCTCCTTCGTCGAGAAATCAATAAATCCCTGAATTACTTATTTGGTGCGGGGGCAACGGGAAAGAGCTAAACACACCTTCCTCGCGATACGAGAAAGTGCTTTGCTCCTCTATTTCGAAGAAATAGAGTGTTAAACACACCTTCCCCGCAATACGAGAAAGTGCTTTGCTCCTCTATTTCGAAGAAATAGAGTGCTAAATGCTCCTTCCTCTTTGGGAAAGCGACTCTACTTTGCTTCGCTCCAAGATAATTCCATTTGTTTGTTAAATCTTAGATAAGGGTGTCAGTTGGCATTTTTCCAACTCTATACTATATAGATAGGGTAGTGGTCATCCGTGTTGATTTCCATTTATCAGAGGGGCGTGAAACGATGGAGAAATGTTCTTCTCTGCCATTATTCTGGGAAATGCATGATGGATCGAGTCAAGTTTCTATTACGTATATAAATAGACTCTAAAGAGACTCGACCCATTTTACTAATAATAAGTGGGATAGAGCATTGTCGGATCACTCACCTTCCCAATATCCTTCCAATGGTATTTAGAGTAGATCCCTCAATGTCCAAATAGCCTGATCGAAGTTAGTTTGCAAGCTCAATAGCCCTGCGAACCTCCGTCCTTACTGCACCTTTGGAGCAAGCTGGACCTGTTGTTGCCTCGACGACTAAATTCATAGGTTCAACTAGACTTGGTAGCATAGAGGCTCAAGCGTGCACGAAGCAGTTGCATTCATGATTTTGACTTACTTAAAGGCTTTCGAAAAATATGAGTAGGGAATGGAGCCAGACAAAAGAAGATGGAATCTGATATGCTTACTTAAAGGGCATATGTCTCCCTCAACTACCCTTCCTTAAGGAAGGTCGATTATGCACTTTTGGGTGGGGTTAAGAGGAGGAGATGGGAGTGTTGAGATGAAATAACATAACTCTGTTCGATAGTGGGGCACTTTATTGGTGGGATAAATTATTTATTCTGAACTTCATTCTGCAAGCATTGTTTTCTCAGCCAGTCGGTTACATATTTCGGGCTCTACTCCATTTTTCTTCGCTTCGCTTATAGAGCAGGGGATTGAATGACCAAGGAAGGGTAGGGCGGTAGGTCACGGTAATTCTAAAAAAGGAAGATGTAGCAGTGGAGCATGATGCTACCCCTCCCTCCATTTTTTGGCTCTAGTTCCCGACTTTCGACCAAGAGAGCTTCTTATGGGTCTAAAAATAGTAATAACTCAAGATGCATGCCATTTTTCTTTAATCGATAGCTTCAATGCACTCGACCAGATTTAGTAGGGCCTTTAGGTAAGCACTCGACCCATTTGAAGGTGGGTAGAGGGAGAGAGATATAGTTAACACTCGACCCATGTGATAGGGAGAGAGAGCACTCGACCTATGTGATAGGGAGAGAGAGCACTTGACCCATCGAGGGAGGTCTGGAGCAAGAGAAAAAGGATCCATCTAATAAGTGAAATAAGGGGTCCCCGCACTAAACGTCCATCAATTGTGTGTGATCCAATGACCGGTATTTCCCCGGACAAAAATCTCGTTAGTTCGTTGTCTCTCCCCTTTTCATTTACAAAAAACCGCTCTATTTTATTCTATATTCCAGCAAACCAAATCCTCCTACATCCTTAATAAAAGGACCCTCTTTTCCATATCGGCATGGCATCAAATTCATCGTCGACTGGTGGGAAAGAGACAAACGATTTCATGTCGTAGCTCATAAACTAAATTATTACTTTTGGATGAGATTACTCCAAAATCGGATGCTTTTCCACATACTACAGTTAGATCCACCAAGGCCTCTGAATGGTACCCGGACTGAGGTAGAGCACTCACTCTATTCTTTCAACTCGAGTAGGCATGGAATATTTAGATAGAGACACTTCATTCCTTCCTCTCAATGACCGAAAAATCCATCTTATGCACGCCATAGTAGCATCAATACCAATGCTTGGCCCAACCCGGGCCATGCAACACCTGTATTAATTTTGCGGGACTACCGGGGTGGGTGATCTACTCTGGACTTTCGCCAAATAAGCGCCCTTCTTTCTCAATGCCCGATGTTATTATGCTCAAATTTCCAGTGAATGTCATTTTTTCATGTAGTTAGTAGCTGCGAGTGGGAAAGAGTAGTTCCGGTCATTCACCCCGTAGTTCCATTTCAGCGGCTATGAACAGAGGGCCTTCAATCTGGGTAAATGATAAGTCAGGGAAAGTTAAAATGAAGGAACCTTTTATCAAAGTGTGAGACCAAATCACTCACTCTACGCTCGTGTTGAATTAGAACGAAAAATGAGGTGGTGTTATTGGACTGTAGCAAGTTTGAATCCTGCCACATCGATTCGTAACAACCATCGGGGAACATTGGAGGGGAATTGAGACCGCCCCAGGGTTGGTTTTATTGATGCGCTGCTTGACCTAGGGCCCTAAGTCGTTCATTGTCATCGGAGGGCCACTTTCATCAATATATAAAGTTGTTCTACGAAATTTTGTTTTCACCTTCCCCATCATATGTTTTGTCATGGTGCGTCGCTCCTCTCTAGTTCATTTCACTTATATTATCGACTAAGAATTCATTCATAGTGGGGTGCTTTCTTTCTGGATCAGTAAGTCATTAGGGCTTGGAGGGGATAAATCTGAACCATAAAGAGTTAGTTCGGACAAACTACATGGTCTATTAAAAGAATGAAAACAATTCATGTTATTGAATTTATAGTTAGAGTAGCTTTCAACTGTGGAAAAGGAAGTGCCACTTCTATCCATTGTTGATACGATGAAGCTCAGGAAAATCCTAGGGTCTTCCGAAAAAACCAAAACTGCTCTCCCGTTCGAACCAAGCCCGAGTAAAGAAGCTACTCCCATGTGTGGGAAAGGATGAAGATACCGGCGAGAATAAAGCAACGAACCCAAAGAGGCATCGAACCTGAGGTTGGTGGAGGGCTGCACTCGACCTATTTAATTGAGAGGATTCCCTTGACCTATTTATCAAGGCAGGGCATTTATGCACGGGGTTAGTTCAGGTAGGAGAAACTCCTCACTCACTACGCTATGGAACGAACAAGGCTCTCGTAGCATGATAAACCTCTATTAGCAGAAAACATAGTGAGCTTACTTAATTATACGATATGGTGGAACTTACCTAGCTGTGGCTATTGTTGGCTAAGAGAAGTCTTTAGCTCACAGTGTGGTGGATAATCCTGATGCTAGTTGTGGCTAATCCTCTGCTAAGAAAGATATAATTTTGTAAGTGCACTAAAAAAAGATAATAATGGAAGAATACTATTATACCCAACATATCATTGGCACACTATGTGCCAATTGGACCAACCCCCACGATTCTCCATTGATGCCCCCATGGCAGTCTGCTTAAGTGTCCCAGTTTAAGTGTCTCAGTCCTCTTAATTGACACTCCAAGTTTCCGGCGAAGCGCCATGTCCAACCCACTGTTGTTCTATCCCTCTCGATTTTGGATCTGACCACCTATGACTGGACCTTATAACCTTAGACTATCTGCTGACTAAAATGGCATGTACTATATGCTTGCACTAATATCTATCCGCTTACCTACACGAGTCTCTAGAATAGATTCTTTCACTAATCGATGCTAATTTTAGTAGGTCCTTTTCTCCGAGGTCCCGCCCTATTGAGATCCCCAAAAGTGTCCTTTGTAAGGTGGGGTGGAGGCGGGGGCATGCCTTGCTTGTTTCAATATTCCACTCGGGGAGATTCCAAAGTGCAAAGTCTCATTTTTCTTCTAGTTGCAAAAACATTCTATTATGGGTATCATACCCAAGGAAGGGAGAAATCCAGTCACGACATTATTTACAAGGGTTCTTGCAGCTGCCCCTCCTTCTAAGTTTGGTTCACCGAGTAAATCGAAAAGACGGACACTAAAGGAAGTGGAAGTCTATTTCTGAAGGTTGCAGAGATAGTGTCGAGGGAAGATAATAGTCTTCCCGATCATAAAGAAATGGAATCCTAGATGAGATCTCCCAACCGTGAGAAGAATCTGGAAGTGATTATTGTTTCCTTTCTCTCTTTGCGCCAATACGTTTTCCTAGTGAGCTCTCTGAGACAAAATCATCACTTCTAATGCTCGAGCGAAGCTAACAATTTTCTTTAAAGAAGGAAGAAAGGTAGACTACTCCAATTTGAAATAAACCTAGTTGATTTACTATTAGTTTTAGAAGTAGACTTCAAATAAAGAGAATAGGAATATATGTGAGCGGGTAAACTTTGCTTTACCAAAGTGGAATTAACTAAAAGAGAGCGGAGTGTTGTGTCCAAAAAAAAGTAGAAACTGGAGGGAATTTGAAGATGACATCTGCCAATGCTGCAAGAACCTTCTCTCCTAGCTATCCTAGAAATCAGGGACTCCCGGATAGAGCAAAAACTCCTAACTACTGTAAACTACTGTAATTAGGTCAACAAGACAAGTAGTTTTGTCACCGGCTTGCTTGAAGACAACCCCAGGACACTACTAATCATTCACTAGGGACTACCCGATGCACCCAGAAGGATTTGAACCCACAACCTTTTGATCATAATTCAAACATTCTATCCACTGAACTATGGGCGCATACTAGAGGAACCAGTCGGATTCAAACCGACGAATAGAAGTTTTGCAGACTCCGACCTTAGCCACTTGGCTACAATTACCTTTCAATTATACTTTTTTCATTTCTTGTTCAGAGTGTATCATGACCAGTGAAGAACATATCATCTATTAGAACAATAGGACAGGAAGGAATGGAGTTCATTTTCGGGATATTGACTTGAATTTTCTTCAGTTGGTCCTTTATAATCTTGCTCAGTATGAAATGTGCTTATGTGGGTAACATTCAGATGAGAAGCAATTCGGTTTACCAAGTCATCCTTCTCAACAAAGAAACTTTTCCCATTTTTACAATCCACCATGGTTACACTTTCACCTTTTTCCCTTGGTCTCCTCTCCCCCATGTACACCAAGAATCTAGGTTTATATTGTTCAATAATCGTGGAGAGAACCTTTACTTTTATGGCTTCTAGGTCGTAGCCCACTAAGAGAGGGTAATTATCTAGTTCCTTTTTTTAGACTTGCCAATATGTTCCGATAAGCTTTTGGACTAGAGGCACAGGAAAATACATCAACCCCGCCAACTTTCAAAATATTTAGATTACCTCGAAGATATTACAGCTAGATAGTTAACTAACCTTTCAATCCCCATAGAAAATCTGATCGTTGGCAGATCAGTATCACCTATCTGTAAAGATTTTATTAAGAGTACCTATGAAATCCTCTCCCTCTCCCTCAACCTATCTTAAGAGCGCATAAATGATATTGATTCCTCCTAATATTTTTGAAATAGAAACAGAGTGCAAATGAAACCTGAAACATATCAAATCCTCTTAAGATTAAATGAACTAAGGTTGAGTGATCTCCCTTCTTGAAAGACCTCCCAAGATTGAATAAAGAAAAAGGATAATAGTGCTTTCCCCATATCAAGAGACCTTTTTAAGAGTTCATTTCAGCCCTCTTAAGATAAGAAACATTGGTCGAGCCCCCTAGCGAGTCCTTAACTGAAAAAGAATGCATTTCAGCTAATTAATCTTATTTCATCTTAATAGGACTCGCTATTATATAAATAATGGTCACTCGACCATGCTATCAATAGGTCTAGGATATCGAGGGAGATAGCATTTATGCACTCAACTTATAGTTAGTATGGGGAAAGGGTCCTTTGGAGGGATACCTTTAGGGAGATAGGGAGAAATACATTAAAGTTGAGTTAGCGTGCCAGGGAAATAAGTGTGTGCAAGACATATATCTCTTTATCCCACTACTATTTTAGTTTAACCCACTTCATTAAGTCGTTAGGTGAAGTACGATTAGTGACTCACTCGACAAAGGAGGGCAAGGAACAATGTTTCTCAACCAAAGGGAAACAAAGTTTCTTTATTGTGGGAGAGGTAGCGTGTAAAAAGAAAGTATAGGACATATATCTCCTTCTATATCATTGTTATTTTTAGCCCCTTCAATTAAGTTGTTAGGTAAATGTTTCGATACATAAGTCATAGAAAGGAATTCCCTTTGGAAATAAAGGGATATTGAAAGCCCGACATGTCTTAAATCGGGGGCTACTACCTTATCTCCTTGGCTTTCCTAGATCTAAAAATTCTCAGGCCACCTCAATCTCCCTATGGACAGGATATCGAGTGTCTAAAGACCCCCACCCTACTTATGGGGGCTCGAGTGAGCAATAAATTCCTCACCCTTTAGCTTTAGTTTAGGGTGAGAGTTTTCTTCCTCGCCCTCCTACCTCGAGCGAGCCCGCTTAATGCTTCCTCACCTTCCTACCTTGAGCGATCTCACTTAACGCTTCCTCACCCTCACCCTTCTTACAGTCAGGTGAGTGGCTCTGCCCCTTAGAGCCTCATATAATTTCGGTAACTAGATAATAAAGAGAAGACACAACTCTCTAAAATTATATCCAACTTAACTAAGGGGTGTGAAATTCTTTGGTGAAGTTACGTGGCTACACTCTAGCTTTCTGAGGTTCTTGACATGCATGCATGAGATGATCTGGAACCTACCCGCTCGCTACAATTAACTAAGTAGAAAGGGTTCGATCGAGATCCTTTTTATTGCAAGCCAAAAGCAAAGTCTTTTTCTTCCCTCAACTCAATGCGTTAGCCCTTCCTTAGAGATACTTGTCTTCATTTCTTTAGATTTTGGCTACTATTATATATGTAATATCTCGAAATATTTGATGTCATTTTCTATCTCATTTTAGACTTTCTAGATCCCCAAAATAATTGGTTTAAATGAGCCCTGAATCGCACTATTGATATCCGATAGGAATTTGATTCTCTATGAGAAGTGACTTTTTGGTCTTAATCATAGACTTCACGGTGTTGATTAAGGATTCACCAAAGATTTAGGTCGAAAAAGAAAGAAATGAAACTCTATCCTTATTCTATTTGTGTCTCCCTATTCTTTTCCTGGCCCTCTTTTTTTCTCGTTACCAAAAATAATAAGGATAAGGATAGAGCCCCCCCTGCAATCAGGGATAGGCTACCGTAGACTTACAGGACCCAAGGATTCTGAACAAAAAGAAAATTTTCTTATAATAAAAATAAGTATATGCATACCTTTACTCATCTTAATTAATGACGAGTAATTCCTCTCCCTTTGGTCGAGCCTGCTTGTGCATCCTCGATCTCCCCATATGATATTATGGATGGCTATTATTAATTAGGCATTTATTCATTCAAATGCACAGAACAAAATGACAAATGTGGAACAATATTCAATAAATATTTTTGGGGTGTAATTCTATCGATTCGAGGGAGTAAGTCCCGAGCGATATGTTAGAATTTTTGGGGCTGGAAGTAATAATTGGATCCCTGCATTGGGTTTGGAACTTATTATTAAGAAAGAAATCTAAAGTTCCTAATGGAACATTGAACTATTATAGGGGAAAACATGATTGATTCATATATAAATAATACTTAGGAAATACTTCTAAAGTAATCTGAAGCTTTGTTCATCGATCGATATTCTCGACCTTTTTGTTTGGAGCATGGAATGAATGCGTAATATCAGGACACTCAACCAAAGGCTTTCAATACGTTATGCTTTTTATCTCCTTGGACCTCAAAGTCTAATAAGTTAGTTTTTTTTCCCATTAGTTGTGAAGGGGCTTTCAATATACCTATGTTACGACTTTGATCTCCTTGGCCCTCAAAGGCCAATTTATACGTTACCCCTTACTTACTTACAATACGTGATGTCTTGCGCTTTCAATATTCTACGCCTTACAATACATTATGCCTCGTGCTTTCAATACGTTATGCCTAGCTTTCAATATGTTATGCCTTACAATACGTTACGCCTTACATTCCTATTCATCTTTCATTAAGGCCCCCCTTCTTCTCCATCTCCAAAGGGAAGGGTGTGGAGTTCACCATTCCCTCTTCTTAGGTTTATGTCCTTATCAACCCAGTATGGCTTTAAATCCTATGATCGATCTCGTCCTAAGTCTAACCGTAGTATGACAAATCATAATGGTTTTCAAAGTAAAACCTTAGTTAATTTCATAATTATTAAGTAATTCATAATGAATAACCGTCATTCAGGTTTAATGACAATATTCATAATATGATTGATACAACCGTTGGTTCGAGAAAATTGTGCCATAATTCACACTTGAAGAGTATCAACTTGTACTTTGGAACAGTGTTGCCAGAGCGTGGGAGCACATTTTTCAAAAAATGGTCGGGAGCGAAGCGTCTCTGGAGCGTTTATATATATATTCATAATAAAACATGTAGAATGCCAAACTAGATGCAAAATTTATGAAACATGTATGTTTGTGATACTTCCAATATATGTAATGCCATCTAAATTCCATATTATCCATCATTCCATGAATCTTATGTAGTACATTAATGGATAATCATTCAATCATCAACCATCTAGCTGCTAACAATTACACATACAAAGTAAGAAATTGAAATACATTTTACAAATACAAATACATACTAGACTTAGACTTTTTTAAATACATAAATTTTATCTTTCCTTAGGTGATGAATTGCAAAATTTGAAAGACTTGAAGCAAAATAAACAAGCACACCACAAGACACAAATACCCCCTAGGGGGAAAGAAAACTGGGTGTTGTGTATCCCACTCTTTTATTGCTTCGGTTACAATGGTCTCTTTCTTGGGAGACTTGTAATCCTTATAAATATGGATAAATGAGGTTTACAAGCATTTAAAATGATTTATTAAAGTACAAGGTACTTTTGAGGGTCCTAGAAGCTCCCAATCTTCGAAAAATGGGTAGAGTTTCCCTTTGTCTGATCACTAAACCTGAAAAAACAACAAGTTAATTGGGGAAAAAGATGCCCAAAAAGCTTTTGGAAGACCCTGCAAAACATGTTAGTTAATGTACAAAAAATTATGGAAAAAAGTTTAAGTAAAAAAAAAAAAATGAACTTTTGGTGGCCATTTTTCAGGGAGTGTTTGTGTGGGTTCGGGAGCGTTCTGGGAGCGTGGTTCGGAGCATGGAGGGAGCACGGGCTGTAGGTTCGGGAGCGGCCTGGGAGCGCGAGGGAGCGCGAGG
The DNA here is from genome assembly GCA_010110895.2 of Picea sitchensis. Taxonomy (NCBI): domain Eukaryota; kingdom Viridiplantae; phylum Streptophyta; class Pinopsida; order Pinales; family Pinaceae; genus Picea; species Picea sitchensis. The sequence goes on along the minus strand of SNQJ01S0033586.1, from coordinate 27,199 downwards.
GAGCGTGGAGGTTCCGCAACTGGCAGGGAGCGTGGAGGAGAGGTTGGGAGCGAGGTTCGGGAGGTCGGGAGCATGGGGGGG
>SNQJ01S0033586.1:8572-27087 GCA_010110895.2 Picea sitchensis | reverse complement strand
GGACGGTTCGGAACACCAGGCTTTGGAAATCTAATGAAGGATTAAAACTATATATTTTCTTGTGAAAATATTCTATTTAATGGTTGTTATGTTAATCATTTGTATAGGAAATATAATTAAATATTGGCGATGTTACATCTTATCTCCAAATATACTCCTTGTTTCTCTTTATAAAAAAAATAGAATTTTAACCTATCGATCTTTTAGAGCAGATATTCCCACACTATATTGCCTTATCTGTACATTGGAATCCTTTAGAGTGAATGGAATTTCACTACATCATTCAGTACATGATCTACTCTTATACCCAAATTCCATTGAGCACTCTAATTAACATGAGTGGATTTCTTGTAGTGGATTTCCAAAACTTCATGGTTGCACCTAGATTTATATATGAGCATTCTTTAGTCTTGGCTCTTGATCATCTTGTGGGATATTATTGACATAACATTATGTCCTCAAGTTCCTCAGATCATTCTTGATACCAGGTCCAAACTCTTTCATATTCTACAAAACCATCATTTTTCTTCACAATTAATATTGGGGCACCCCAAGGTGACAAACTTGGGCTTATATACCCCTTCTTCAGAAGCTCTTCAAGTTGCATTTGCAATTCCTTCAATTCTGGTGTACTCATCCTGTAGGGGGTCTTGGATACTGGGGATGCTCCAAACATCAAATTGATGGAGAAATCAACATCTATTTTAGGAGGTAATCCTAGTATTTCTTTAAATACATCCTCAAACTCCTTTAGGACTACATGATCTTCAATATTTGACACCTTATCTCTAGATGTATCTTCCATATGAGCTACAAATATTTGACATCCTTTTCTGTAACATTTCTTCTGCTGCAATGCTGAAATTTCTTTGACAATTACTGCCCATGACCTCCACTACTTCATCTTGTTTTATACTATGAACAATACTCATTTTTTTTCCCCACCCCTGTGAGGACAATCTCTAAATATGTGATCTCCCACAATCCCAACATTTAATAGATGATTGTCTTGGCCTTTTCCCCTCCTGTCTCAATCATTCTGGGTTCCATAATGCATTGAAATTCTTTCTTCTGATTTTCTTGAGAATTGACTATCCAAATCAATTTTCTAAGTGAATAATTATATTCTATTGTCCAATATCTTTTCAATGCCTTCTTTCATGCTCAATCCTACATTCTGAGCATAAAGTTATAAATATTTAAAAATTGTCTTTTCTATGATGTAATCCCTATACATTTGTTCTTCTTCTTCAGAGCCAAAATAACTCTTAGACACATGATGAATCCTCTTTTTAGGTTTACAGGATTCTGTAATTTTCCCTTATTTGCAGGTCCGTACAATTTGGAAATCTATGAGATCCTTCTCTGAGCCCTTTTTTGTCTTTAAAAACCAAAATTTGGGCACTAGCCCCCTTTTATTTCGGCCAAAATCTCATATGACCACAGGCTGTGACCAAGTGCTTAGTTGAAAGGCACTTATCCAAATCTTTGAGAATGTGGGGCTCCAGAACTTCAGGATTCAGAGGTTCTTACAACATCACACCATATTTCTCCTGAACGCTGAAATTGTGAACTTCCGAATAGATGCTTCTTCGGAGCTTCAGGGCTCTGGTACTTCATAACTTCGGGCTTTGAGAGATCCACTAACTTAAAACCTTATTTCCCTCAGACTGGAGAAATATTGCATGGTACATATTTGGAGCTTCAGGGCTCCATTACTTCAGAACTTCGAGAGTTCTTTCTATATCACACCTTATTTCTCCGAATGTCGAACTAGAAAACTCCCAGAGAGGCTCTCCAGAGCTTTTCACTTCAGAGGATCTTACAAATTCGCACCTGAAAACTCTCGAATGTTGAATTTCTGAATTTTTGGGGTCTTCTTATCACTATGCACCCAGGGTGATACATATCAAAATATGGAGATGACACGTGGCCCAATCGATGAGTGACACATGTCGATTTACAATTGGCACATAAGGTATGTAAAAGGCACAAATCAAGTTGACATGTGGCATACATAAGTGGGTCCACGTCACCCTAGGTGATGTCATCATGCCACGTCACTCTGGCACTCCAGGACTTTAGTACTCCAGGCTTTGGAGGATATTACTTCATAACACTTCAATTCCTTTGAAAGTTGAACTCGAAAACCCCCAAAGGTTTCAAGAATCAATGATCCACGCTCCTAACTGAGATCAATGGTCGATAGGAGCTCCAAGACTCCGGGATTCAAAGGATTTCAAAACACAACACAACATTCCCCCCAAATGCCAAAGTGGTTGACTCCCCGAACCGCCTCTCTCTAGAGCTTTAATACTTCGATGCTCTAGAGCTTCGTGCTTGAGAAGACTTCACACTATAAAACTTCAAAACACCCGAATGCCAAATTTCCTAACATACATTATCTAGAGCTTAGGAACTTCAGGATTCAGAGATTTCTTCTGCAACTTCAATGCACAATACCTTTGAACCACCTAACGTCGATGCTGAGATCGACGACTCTTTCTCCTCTCGTATCCAACGGCTGGGATCTCCTCCGAAACTCTGTGCTTTGGGAGTTCTTGCTGCTGATCACCTCCAAACCCCCGAACTGTCAAATGACGAATCGATGAAGGAAAAAAATCCACGATTGACACCTTCCTGTCAATGGATGGTCGAGATTGACTTCGACTTCAGGGCTTCGGGCATTTTTACATCAAATTTTTTTTCAACAATTCTCTTCCAGATCGTCGAACTTCTGGACACTTGCTAATTTGCTGACACGTGTCCTTAATGACGAATGGTCAGGATCTTCTCCAGAGTTTGGGACTTCGAAAAGTTTTCTTCTTAGCATCATAAGGACTCATTTCTCTCGGAGTGTCGAACCTCCGAACTGTCGTGAGATTTACGGCTCACACTCACTTGCACATGCAGATATGAGGGCTGGAATCTCGTATTCTACCCAGTGCTTTACCTCCTAGTTTTTTCTTGATCCAACGACCCAGATTTGTCCATGGCCAAAACTGACGGTAAGGTACTCCTACCAATGATCTATGATGTAGATTCACTCCGAGACTTCAAAGCTTTGGGGAATTTACCTCCTTTTCATCGAAGACTTAAAAATTGTTGAAGCAATGAAGTCTAAAATACTTTAGGTTTTAACCCCTGCGCTCCTTTTCCATATCCGACGACCCTTGTTCTACTGCGTTCAGATCCAACGACCATTGCAGTTTCTCGAATCGCTACACCTCCTAAGATTTCAAAAAAGGTCAAGGTGTGCTCTCAACACCCTCTTGTCACTCATGGACACTCTATAACTCGAAATTTGGATTTTTTGAACAAGATTCTCTGTGAAATTTCGCTACAATTTAAACTTACACGACCCATCCAGGTGCAATGTTGAAAATTGGAGCTTTGATACCAATTTGTAGCATCCCCAAAATTAGATTGTTGGGCTATGCCACATAAAAATATCATTCCCACTTTATATATATTTATATAAATTTAATCAGACAAATATATTTTGTAAATACACAGATTCAAGAGGAAATAATAGTAAAATCATACATGTAGCATTCACAAAAAAACCCATAAACATAAACACATGTATAAATACACAGCATGTAAATTAACACACAATTGATACTTATCTTTGATTTAATACCACCAACTTCATTCAAACCTTCTATGGTCCTCCCATCCTTAGACCATGTTGTTCAGAACTCTCAGCAGTGGGTCACCCCTGAGATGGGACTAAACTCCACCCGGGTAAAGGTATTTCTAGCTAGGCTGATGTATCTCAGACAAAAGGAAGTATTCCATCCTAGGAGCCAACTCAAACTAACATACTACTATCTCTCATTCCCCACATTCTTGTCCCACCCCAGGAAGTGTGCCCCTTCTTTTCTCAACAGTCCTTCGGCTGCCCCACTTCCCTTCTAGAGCTTCAACAATAGGTCGGACACGAAGTCTCAGAGCACTGTAGTTTCAGTTCGGCTCCCTCAGGAAATCAATTCCCAACAATTCTCTCACCTGGAGAGATTTTCTCACGGGCATGACAACCTGCCTATTCAATCCATGGGCTTGACAACCTGCCTCTTTAGTCCAACTCTTAAGTCAACTAGGTACATCTACAGGTGATGGAATCAATGGATCTCACGTAAGGAACATGTGATGGAAAAAAAATATTCCGGGTAATACATAGACACTTCTAGTGATAGGAAGATACAGGTGCACCACCCATCCCATCAAGGATATGGTTTATTGTTTATCACAAGAAAGTACGAGGTATGGCTGAAGAAGTGCGTGCAGGATATAGAGGTAAAATTGATGGCGAGGGTGGATCATGGAGATCATGGAGATCATGGATGAATGTGTTAATGGGAAGAATCCCCCCCAACATGAAAGGCAATATGCACTCCTTCCTCCCCGACAAAAATGAATGGCTCATGCACTAAGGCCATGCTCTTTGTATGCATGTCCCAAATTGGACACTTGTATTCATGAAGTTGCATGGGCTCCACTTGTAATTTGTTTCCTTCCCACATGAACTTAGGATAACATAGGTTATGTCCAACCTTAGTCTTTAGGAATAATAATATTATATTATTCCCTTGGAGATAATCCCTCTAGCTTAGCCCCTTTCCTAGGCTCTTATCCCCTCCCTTTCCCTTCCTAGTGGAGTTTATTCCCCCATACTATTTTATCGTGGTCGGTATACACACAACGATGTATTTTATTAATGATATGATTGTTTACATATAAAAAAATAGGCTCACTAGCCTTTAGCATCTAGGCTTTCTAACCTAATAATCACATAAGCCTTCTAGCCTATAGTAACCTAGCTCACCAGCCTATAAAACATATTTACATTTACAATTACAATTGGGGCTCAGTCTTGGGATATTACACATATTATACTATACATAGGTATAATATTTGAATCCTTAAAAAATACCCTGCCTAGGTGGACATGGTTTCTCATTGTACGAAACCACAACCTATAGAAACACAACAAAATTATATTTTATTTATCATAAAAAACATGTCGAAACACAACAACTGTCTTACACATGTAGCAGAATAGTAGTAGAATAGTGTGATTGTTAGAGAATAAGTAGAGCATTGTGGTGAATTTATCAAAGGTCATGTTAAGCACTCTAGTACACAATATTTTAGATAAAGGGTTTATTTTTGTGATAGTCCCAAAAAATATACTTGTGGAAGAGTTGGTGTGAAACATTGAATCTTCCCTCATATTCGAAAATAATATTAATGTTGAAGTGATTAGGTAGGAATACATGGTAGTGTTAAGATCCTATAGACCACAAAAAACAAATTTTCTAAGGATGAGAGAAAAACTCTAGGATTTGAAAAATAATAAATACATTAAGATATTGAAGGATAACAAGGTGAAAAATACTATCAAAATGGATGAATCATAATACCATAACAAATTGATGGAGCACCTCACATACAAAATATATAGAGTAGTCAATAAAGAACCTCGAAATAAACTAATGTGTGTAGTGTCCACAATGATCAAGTGTTCATCCATTCTTGACTCAATTAAAAAGAAGGTCACTCCAACGAATGCTATCATGCCTCAAATATATGGTGCACCCAATATTCATAAAGATGGCATCCCTTTAATACCGATTGTAAACATGATGGGATATATGAAAAAATTATTGCTAAGTTACTCATCCTCCCCTCTAGAAATACAAGCTCTTTTTTAAAGGACCCATCAGATCCTTTGTAAAATGTATCAAAAGACAAAATGTATAAGATGATGAAATTATAGTAAGCTTTGACATTGTGTCTCTATACACCAAGGTCCTAGTGGACCGTGTGGACCGTGCCATTAATGTCATGGAAGACATCATAGACATAAAAATTCCTAAACTGGTGAAGATATTCATTATGTCAACATATTTCAGATACAAATGAAATTTCTATGAGCAAATTCATGATGTAGCAATAGGCTCCTCACTATCATAAATAGTTGCAAACATCTACATGGAACAATTTGAAGTAAGGGATTTAAACTCCTTTCCACTCACCCCAGGAGTATGGAAATAATATGTGAATGATATATTCACCAAATGGGGACATGCTAAAGAGCATATTGAAGGCTTATTCAATCACATCAATAGTTTCTCATAGTACTTTAAATTCACCATTGAGATAGAAAGGGACTACCCACTTTAATTTTTAGATGTAATTCTCAACAAGAAGATCGATGGAAGACTCGGACATCAAGTCTGTAGGAGAAAGTAATGCACACATATATACTTTCATGTAAACTATCATCACCACCTAACTCAAAATGTAAGCATCATTCACACCCTTGCCACAAGGGCCACAATAATATTGAATGTAAAATAATTGAACTATGAACCAGACAACCTTAGTATGGTATTTTGAATGAATGGTTACAATGATTGGAATATTGGCAAGGGAATCCACAAAGCAATGAACATAGGACACTTACATAGGCAGGTGGATATCCCAAAACTCACATTTACATACACTAAAGGTACCACAAATCAAGTTGGAAAAATACTAAGAAGTAGGAACATCATGATAGTCTTCACTCCTATGAACACCATTAGAATCTTGGTAGAATTGGTGAAGGACTCATTAGATATTAGGAAATTGAAATGTGTCTATAAAATCCCATGTTCCTATTGAAATGTATGTATTTGTGAAATTAGACAATCATTACAGGCGCACTTAAAAGATCATGCAATAGATAATTCTGAATATTGACCCTCTAGATCAACTCTCACAGGGCACACTCACAACATTAAATGAAGGCCACAATTATACCCAACAATGTAAATATTGCAACAAAGTGGAATTTCATACTTGGTTAAGAAAGATCAAATTAGCATTCATCCTGCAACACATGCACATTCAAACTAAAACATCTAGAACATGGACTAAAAACACAAGAGAATTTGTTTTAGGAAGGATCGTTATAATTCATGAATCACTCAATCCATTGTACCTGAGTGTTTGGTACATAAAACAAGAATATTTCTCCTATTGTTTCATTAGTGGCAGAAATTGACACTGATGCATCAGTGGGCATCGAGAGTCTGTTATCTAGGCATAGTGAATGCAATCGACATATAATTAGCTATGGAAAAAGAAACCTCAAATAAACCATGACACACACAAAATCAATGAATAACATACAAATGATCAATATACTAACCTCCTTTATGAAAATGTCAGGTCTAGTGACCTTCATCTTCCCATAATAAGTCTTCCCATAGCTTGATCCTCTGTGAGGGTCATATGAACTAGGTCCAAGTGCTCTCTCCTGATCGGACTTTTTTGTAGTGCTTGAAGGCCCAATCCCTCCCCTACCATCACCTGAAGGTCACTCTTGGCGAGATGATGCTATAAATGTGTTTTATTGCACTAAGGTACGATTCAAGGTGGTTATCAATGTTTGGGTCTGGATGATGATTTTCTCTATGGGAGGATGTTGGGTAGGGGGGTTAGGCCTCTATCTAGGAGGACGAGGACTTGGAAATGGGCCATGCCTAGCATTTTGTCTATCCTGCATGGACCCACGAACCACCCCCCATAATTTACCAATGTCAAAGTAGTTGACATGATGATGTAAACTAAAATCTTCCCATGATTTTCTAAGGAAATTTAGAGGCACCTGCCTATTATTGCAGAGAGGTTTTTCAAATACCATAAACCACCTATCGATCCAATTGTCTAAAAATGGTTGGAAGGTGCAAAATTCCATACAAATGAGTCTCTTTGTGACTGGTGGTTGTAATCTAGTTCTAGGGTGAATAAACAATGTCATCGTGTCTTGTTTTGAAATGTTAAGGTCTCTAACTTGGTTTTTATCTAGACATGTTCTATGATATTCATACATTCCCACCCTGTAATAAAAAATGTGAGTTAATTGGACTTAGGAATTTGCAATGGAAGAGACAATGATGTTTAGGGAAGTGGTTAGTCACAACGGTGAGGGCTCTCTGTTATTTCTTAAGTCATATATAAGGGTTCTAAGAGATCTCATCCTTGCATCAATTTCCATGTTTATGTTTTCCAAATGTGGGTTTGGGTTTGGGTTTGGTGTGTCTTCATGTCATGATGATGGGTTTGGTTTATCTACATGATCCATATTATTTGAGTGTGTTGCAATTTAATAAGGGAAAAAAAAATTATTTGTTTTATCATTTAAACAATTTATGAAATAAAAGAAATCAAATTCCATCAAAATACTTACCCAAAATCAATTGAATACCATCTCAACAAAGTTTGGCAATGATTTTTCCATCTCTCATCAATTTCCTCTACGAAATTTGCTCAATGTCTCCTTAAATGAACGACACGGTCTATTGGTGAAATAGATCAGCTGTGGGAAATAAAAAGAATTCCCCCACAGGAACACACACACATTCCTAAGTGCATTTGCAAATTCCTAATGAGGTTGACTTGGAAGCCTCCATGGAAATTCATAGGAGGTCGAAGCTAGAAAATTATGAATGCATGCGAATTATTAAGAACATGTGCACTTACATGAGCACCCCATTTCCACTTTTTCAACCATCATCTTCATGCGAGCACCCATAGACCTATCATGGAAATTTCTATAGAGATATTGTTTGATTTCATTCGGATAACCTCCCATTGTAGATCATCATGCAAAAAAGGGGAAGTTTAAAATGATATTGGGAATGCCACACCCTTGACAACAAAAATATAAAATGCTAACAGATGAATTCAAGGTCAATGAGAATGTTTTTAAAGGACATAAAACACATTTATTGTGATTAGTGAACAAAAAAAAAGCTAATTTCCCGATACTATGGTCCCTTTGAAATATTGTAAAGGATTGGAGAGGTAAGTTATAGATTTGGCATTGCCTCCTTGCTTGCAAGTGTGCAATGTATTTCATGTCTCCTTGTTGAAAAAAATTATGCATTTCACAACTCTCATATTTTAAATTATATTTACTTATATCTTCTTCAACATCATAATGAGATACCTTCAAATATTGTATGTCTAATGGTCTGAAAGGAAAAACAATTAAGTTATAATACCATCTAGATGGTTGAAAAATAGTGGGAAAATCATGGGATAGAGGATGTCACACAGGAAGGAGAAGATGATGTGAAGATAAAGTTCCCTTAAGGCCTTCATCATGTGATTGTATAATTAGTTGACTATATATGTTTTTGTTAAAAGGTTAAGTGAATTGAATGTATAATTAGTTGACTATATATGCATATATGTAGTGGAAATGTGGTGAGATAATGTGGAAATTTCAATAAATGAAATTAAGGGAAAATTCAAAGGATGCCCTCCTTTGGAATAGAGGTTGATTGAGAACCTTGGTGTTTAGTGAGTTGTCGACTAGGGATAACCTATGGTTGAAAATATAAGACTAGTTATGTTGTTCTAAAGGCATTCTATTAATTATAAAGACATTATATCGATTATATGAGGGAAATTGATTTCCATTTAGTATTTTGAGTTGGAACAATTCTATGTTTCATGCTAGTTTAATTGTGTAACTTATTGAGACATTAGAGTGTTCTTTTGTTTGGGGATATTCCAAACACACTCAAGCCTAAAGGTGGTTTGTTGTTTGAGATTTCTTCTACTTGGATCCAATTAAATTTTTAAATAAATATTTTTTATTATATGAGTATTAATTACACATTTATCCATTAGATCCTTACTACTCAATGCTTGACTAACTCACTTATTTTTGTTAGTGGTATGTATGTATATTTGTTTAGTAATAAATTGAGTGGTTGGTAGATAAGAGTCATCTACATTACATTATCTACCTAGCATTATGTCCATTGTTTAGTAAATATGATCTTTGTAGATTAAAATAACATTTTAGGGTTGTTGTGTGGCTTAGTGGTTGATACATGGGGCTGCCAAAAAGCAAACAATTTAGATCAAACCTTAATGAGTGTAGAGCTCCATGTGGGTGAGGGAAGGTGTTTAACCAATAGTGTTTAATAATTTAACTTGTTAGTTTAACCACATAATTTTCATAGGAATTTCTAATATACATGAATAATTGTCATATGATCTTCTGTGTGTTTTCTTCGATCTGTGTTTTTGTTAGAAAGGGATTTTATTCCTAATTATTTTCATTAGTTTTATGTCTTTCATTTATATGTTTCTGTTAGTTTATTTGTTTCTTGTAGATTATTGTTATTGTTATTTCTTGTCTTTACATATATGATTGAATATTTATGTAAATGCTTATTTTGTATAGTGATTTAAATTCGTATTTTGATGATTTGTTTTAGTTAATTCGGGGTTGTTTCGATGACCCTTTCCTCCGCTTTGCTTGGTTTTTCCGAGTATATAATTCAGGTAAAAAGTCATATAATTCAGGTAAAAAGTCATAGTCGTATATTATTAGTTGGGCGGAAATGACTTAGATTTCATCAAACACTGTGAACTTTCTCAGATTCCCTTCATATCGTTTTTGGTTGCACGATTTCTGTTCTGCTATGATTTTTTAATTTCAGGTTGATAATTACATGGTATTTGGGTTTCTTTGAGGGGTTCTTATAATTTATCTACTTGCGAGGGCACATGCTCCATTTATGTAATGCTGTCTAAGACGCTCTGATCTTATCCTGTGAGCATTTTTACTTTATATATAAACGGTATATATTTTATTTTTATTCAATATTTTATATAATCCGTTTTAATTCTTTCCAGTTTGTTTTTGTTTTTTTTTTGATAATTTATGTATATATATTTTGTTTTTATTCAATATTTATTAGTTTGTGTTTTTTTTATCATTTATGTATATATTTTGTTTTTATTTTATATTTTATATAAAGTTTTTTAAATTTTTTCAGTCTATGGGATCATTTATTCTATATAATCCGTTTTAATTCTTTTCACAGTATATATGATCATTTATTAGTTTGTGTGTTTTGGGTTATTTATGTGTTTTTCAGAATTTTTTTTATTTAAATATGTTTTTTAATAGTTGATTAATTTGTATGTTTTTTTTTCATTTATATGTTTTTTAAAGCTTTTTTAAATATGTTATATTATTAATCTTTATTTGTATTTAACAAAAAAATTTATTAGTGTAAAAAAAAGATTTTATTTCATAAGATTATTTCATTTTTTTTAAATCATTTATATGTTATCCAGAATTTATAGATAGTATATATATTTTGGAGAATATTTATTTTTAAATATATCATATTCTCTATAAGTAAACTAGTAAATATATGATTGTAATGATATTTTTTCTGGATTGAATTAAGCTATATATTAATTTTGTTTCTGGCTATTTTTATGTTAATTTTGTTTGTGTTAAAGTGCATAATAAGAAAATTTTGTTTATGTTAAAGTGCATAATAAGAAAGGGGAATTAAAAAATAGTAATACTTTATTATTGATATGAAATTTTATTGTGTTTTTAGGTCATTAATATGTATATCAATAAGTTTAGAATTATATATATATATATATATATATATATATATATATATTTGTGATTCATATTTCTTGTTTCTTTTAATTCATTTCATAATCTATATAAAATCAAATCAAATCAAAGTGATCACAATTCATGTAATCAGAATAGTAAAATCCATCTTGGTTTTAATTTCTTTCACATTTTACATTTGTTTTAATTCATTTTATGTCCATTGATGAGAATAATAAATGTATAGCTGCAACATTATTCTTCTGAGATTTAATTAATTTTAGAGTAATTTTGTTTTTTTCAATATCTTTTCAAAATTTAATTATAATATTTTTTTTAAATAATTTTTTTTCAAAATTTTTATATTAATTTAATATAACATAAGTAATATTATATGTTTTATAATTTTCATAAAGTATATTAAATTTTATAAATATTTTGTTAATTTGAATTATAAATTTGATATTTAAATTAAATTATGTATGAGGTGATGATATTGTTCAAAAGTTTTATTCACAACAATACAATACAATGACAAATCATTAATATATTTTTTTAAAATTTAATTATAATAATTTTTTTAAATAATTTTGTTTTTCAAAGTTTTTATATTAATTTAATATAACATAAGTAATATTATATGTTTTATAATTTTCATAAAATATATTGAATTTTATAAATATTTTGTTAATTTGAATTGTAAATTAAATTATCTATAAGGTGATGATATTGTTCAAAAGTTTTATTCACAACAATTATATGACAAATCATTAATATATCTTTTCAAAATTTAATTATAATATTTTTTTTAAATAATTTTGTTTTTCAAATTTTTTATATTAATTTAATATAACATAAGTAATATTATATATTTTATAATTTTCATAAAATATATTAAATTTTATAAATATTTTGTTAATTTGAATTATAAATTTGATATTTAAATTAAATTATATATTAGGTGATGATATTGTTCAAAAGTTTTATTCACAATAATTATGACAAATCATTAATATGATATTTGTTACTATAAACATTGTAATTTAGAAAAAACAATTATCACAAATCATTAGCATGATATTTACTCACATAAACATTGTAATTTAGAAGAGTAGTATTTAATAAAAAAATATGTTAATACATTGTAATTATGAAAAATCATTAATATGATATTTGTTAATAGAAACATTGTAATTTAGAAGAATAGTATTTATTAGGAAAAGATGTTAATACATTGTAATTGTTAAACATTGTAATTTAGAAAAACAAATTATGACAAACCATTAGTATGATATTTGTTAACATACATTTCCCCGGATGGGGTGCCATGTTGAGAAGGGAGGACATGCGGGAACGAGCTGGGCAGAGCCATAATTAATGGCCATCGGCTCCCATCTCCTCACCGTTAAGATGGGAGTGAGCCCGAGTAGCCAACACTAGAGGACGAAGCCTCTCACGCGAGTGAAGAGGATGACAGATCAACACACTAAGAACATAGCCTTAATGGCCAAGGCTGTCACAGTCACCTTCATCCTTATCAGTCGCCTTGATGGATATGAGATGCATTTGGAAATTGAATGGCCGAAGGCTGAACCTTTGGAATGTTGGAGCAGGGACACTCATCCAATCGACATTTTGGTTATAGCTTTGCTTCTCCACATGCCGAGAGCAAGGGGACGACCTCGCAGAGGCGCGGTGTGGTATGCATCTGACTCCCGTAGGAAGCGGTAGAAGAAGTTCAAAAAAGCGCTGGCAATGGCATGCACTCGGAGAACCAGGAAGCCTGGGAGAACCAGAACTCCTCCCATGGCATATGTGGAGGAGATTATTCCGGGAAAACCCATCCAGGTTCCCCTAGAACATCTCCTCTTCACTGTCCCGGATAATTGGGATCTCCCCACCTGTTCCATGAACGATGTCAAGCCTCAGGTTCCAGGAATGATACACAGTCACAAGTAAGATGACCCAACAGGGGAATACACAACTTGCTACGTTGAGGAAGAATTCCCAGGCAACACAGAAGAAAAGGAAAATTCAACAAGTGGCGAACCTCCAGAGGAAGCGACACGACAGGACAAGCTACAAGGAAAACAAGGGGGCAACGCAAAGGGAGACAAGGAGGAGATTGAAGCACATGAGCCAATTCCCCTCCCCTCCCCTTAGGGAGAATGGCAAGACTAGCCTCCACTCCTCCACCCGGAGCACCTGGAACTGATTTTTGAAACGCGCAGCATGGTGGAAGACCAAATCCACAGATCCATCCAAATCAATCCACACCTCGACATGATGCACGTTGCCTACTCCAGCACATCTCCAAGCCGACAATGCCCTATGTGCACATAGGCCTACGCGATTCCAGTCAGACTAGGAAAGAATGGCAAAGATGATGAGAACATCGGGTAAAAGGCTTTGTGAATGATCATAGTTAGAAATTTTCTTTTGTTTCAAACCAGAGCTTTAGCTCATTTAGACTATAGTTATGTTGCCAGTAGTAAATTAAGGAACATACTTAAACTAATGGCTTCTTGGTTTCCTTCAGGCAGGACGGATGGCAGCCTGGTAATTTTTGTTTGAAAACGAGTGGCATGGATCAACCAGTTGTCTCGGTTTCCTTTTTTAGGCGGGACAGCTGGCGCTCCAAATGATTTTGTAAACCTGCAACTTCAATATAACAGGATCCTCCTTTTTTACTTTAAAAAAAAAAAACATACATTATAATTTAAAAGAATAGTATTCTTTAAAAAAAGATGTTAATACATTGTAATTTAAAAGAATGGTATTCATTTAAAAGATAAAGTTAATACATATATTTAGTCATACTTTTGTACTTTTGTGCTTCTACAATTTTGAATAATAACAGACCTAGATTTTTTTTCCAATAGAAAAATATCTCAAAATTATATAATGGTATAATTTCTTTTACAAAGCAGTATCGATTCTGAGTGATACAAAATTGGACCAGCCAAAAGGAAAGTTTTAAGACTGTGCTGGTTACAAAGTCATTCAACAAACTGTTCACAAAAACCAACAAAATAGTACTGAAGTAAGGGCAGAAAATGAGCAAAAAACTTCGATCTCAGCTTTACTCCACTGACACTCCACAAGCTTCTTGCCCAACTCATACTTCAAAAATGTTTAGGTACATATGAGGGCTTTCTTTCTGATTGTCCCAGTGATAAACGAACAGTCTTCCTTCAAGTTCCTTGAGTGCCCTATTTGAAAGTAAGTTGGATTCTTTACTGTGTTCCGTGTAGATGTGTTGGAAACTTATATCTTTAAAATTATTTGTCAGTTCCTTTATTTTTAGTTTCCAGCATTCAATTTTCACCGCATGGAGTTGTCCCTTTTGATTTATTCAATCTATAATAACTTTTGAATCCCCCAGGATTTGGATTTTTTCAATCGCCCAAAGCGTAGCCAAAGTGAGAGTTGCCCACAATCCCATGAGCTCTACCTTGGTGTTAGGTCCAGCTCCGCAATTTATGAACCATTTAGTAACCCTTGACGGATGAGTCTTGAAAAAGCTGCCTGCTCCGCAACACTCACTATTTGAAAGGGTTGCTCCATCGAAGCAAGCCAAAGTGAAGCCCTCGGTCTGAGTTATATCACAAAATCTGTTTGGGAAGAAATTTGGGGTAGCTGGTTGTTAGGAGAAGGAGACTGAGATCCTATGCATCACTGAGATATGAGAGGGGGAACGTTCTTGGAATAAATCTGTATTTCTCTCAATCCAAATGTGCCAGCATGCAATAGCAACCAAACTGGCTGGGGCATTTTTTTCCTTTGTCCACCCGATAAAACAATCTGAGATAGTGGTGCCATCCCACTGAGTTTTTAAATGATAAAGGTCATATAATCGGAGCCACACTACCTTTGTGAATGAACAGTGAATTAATATATGGTTAATGTTTTCAGAATTGCAGTTACAAAGCTTACACACCCCCAGACCTTCCTAGCCTTTCTTCTGAAGCGAATCCTAGGTAAGGACTTTACCGTTCGTTGCCAACCACAAGAACAATTTTATTTTGACTTGAATCAGCCACTTCCACAACTTTTGAATCTATCCACTATCACATGGGTAGACGAGCGAGCTTATGAGTGCCTTGTAAATGTTTTTGGATGAAATGACACCCGAGGTGTCCCCTTCGGTCCACTCCAGGGTATCCGCCATAGTTCTAAGAAGAATGCATGTGCCCCTTAAAGCATTTTTGAAATGTTGTCATTCAGTAGTAGCCTCTCCACGAAGTCCCAACGATTTGCTGCTAAGCCACCAGTTTGGAAAGGAGATTTCGTTGGTTGTGTCTCTCGCTTGGGCTAGACACGTTATGTGATTGTTCTGCAGGTGCAATTGCAGAGAATCTGAGAGAAGAGATCAGTCCTCCATATCTATGATCATGTCCCTGCCAATAGAAATTAAATTTCCCGATCTCAGGCTCCATCGCAGCCAGTGGAGAATCACAAATAAGTTTATGGTCAGGCCGGTCCAAAAGATGGATGCTCTTTGCTTCTGGTGGGATGACTTTCGGAGCCAAACAACCAATGGTGTATCACCCATATATTTATCCAATAAAACTCTTTGCCAAATACTGTCATGTGGCAGTGCCCTCCACATAATGTTTGCAAGTAAAGCCGAGTTGAAATATGCGAGGTTTCTGAGCCCCCAGCCCCCACAATTTTTTGGTCTTGACAGGATGTCCCATCTACAAAGATAGAATTGATGTTTTTCCCTATGTCCACTCCACAGGAAAGCAAACATTGACTTACGGATTCATTTAGAATAGTTTGCGGAATCACCTCCATGGACATCTAGAACACCGATCCAGGTGGATATTGGTGGCCACTTGCCTATTCCACTTGGACCCAGACCATTGTTTCTTTCAGTCTTTCAGTTTCCTTAATTGTAGCACAATTTACTATTTTTAGCAGTTTTTTGGGCCCTGAACTTCTGGAGCCATTTTGAAGCCCTAAACGACGGTTTTTGGGCATGAATGCTTCAGCGAATATGTTTCTGACTCATATTCACCGAACATCCAGAACATTGATCCAGGTGGATATTGGTGGCCACTCGCCAGACATCTAAAACACTGATCCAGGTGGATATTGGTGGCCACCCGCCTATTCCACTTGGACCCACACCATTGTTTCTTTCAGTTTTTCAGTTTCCTTAATTGTAGCACAATTTACTATTTTTAGTAGTTTTTCGAGCCCTGAACTTCCGAAGCCGTTTTGAGGCCCTAAATGATGGTTTTTGGGCATGAATGCCTCGACGAATATTCGTTCAAAGCATTCATGCCCAAAAAATGTCGTTTAGGGCCTCAAAACGGCTCCGGAAATTCAAGGCCCGAAAAACTGCTAGAAATAGTAAATTGTGCTACAATTAAGGAAACTAAAAAACTGAAAGGAACAATGGTGTGGGTCTAAGTGGATAGGCGGGTGGCCACCAATATCCACCTGGACCATTTCTCCCCCCTTAGGAAGCAATGGTCCCCATTGCATTGATTTCCTCCATGAGATGAGGAAACTTCTATTGAACTTGGTCCTTGGTGACCCACTTTCCCTAGTGAAGGAGTTGGCCTGCTTTGACAACTCGATATAGATGGATCCTCTGCTGGAGGGCATTCTTGATCTGTGTGTCTATAATCCGATCAGTTGTGTCTTGATCCATGCAATCTGGGTTAAACTCTGTTGGTGTGAGTTGTTCTGCCATGTCGGATGTGTCCAATAGAGGTGGAAAGTAGGGTCGAAGGTGGTCCACATTGAACACTTGGTGAAGACCAAGGAATGGTGGAATACTGAGCTCAAAGGCATTGTCCCCTACAACCTTGGTGATGGTGTATGGCCCATATCGGAGCGGGCGAATCTTGTGGTAGGATCCAATAAGACACTCCTTTTGCAAAAGTAGCCACACTTTGTTGCCCCCTGGAAGTTGTGTGGCACCCGATGTTGATCATGTCGCTGCTTGTACTTAGCATTGGCTCTGTCCAAGATGTCATGAACCTGTTGGCAAATGTGCTGAATGCGTTCAATGAAGTTGTTTTCCTTGTCAGCCTCAGACTGAACATGGGTTGAATCTTTCTGAGTAGCCGCAAATGGCATGGGTACATCAATGGGACATAGTGGATGGAATCCCAAGCCCACCTGAAAGGGGTTATGGCTGGTTGAGCTATGGAGAGCCCCGTTGTAGTTGTGTTGTACATAGGGGAGGATCTCATCCCATGTGTGTGGATGCTTTGAGTTGTACATGCACAAAATGTGTACAATCATCCGGTTGACGACCTCTATCTAGCCATCAGTTTGCAGATGGAAAGTTGTGGACTTGGTGAGCTTAGTGTCCAACATCAAACGGAGGCTGGACCAAAATGTATTGAGGAACCTGTTGTCCCGATCTGAGATGATAGACTGTGGGATCCCAAACTGTACCCACACTCATTCAAAGAAGAGTTTAGCAATGGATTTTGTTGTGATATTCTTCTTGCAGGCCATCATAATGGACATCTTCGAGAATCTGTCGACGACCACAAAAACACAGTCATTTCCATGCTTAGTAGAAGGAAGGCCCGACATGTAATCCATGGAGATGGATTCCCAAGGTCAACTAGGGGTAGGTAGCGAAGTATATAGGCCTTGCTTATTTATGGTTTGTTTGGAAATGGCGCAAGTAGTGTAGGACTTGATGTACTTCCTAACATCCTGTCGAAGGTTCGGCCAATAGAAATACTTTTGTAGTATTTCCATAATTTTCTCGACCCCGAAATGCCCAACGACCTAACTGTAGTGAGCCTCCCAAATCATCTTGACACGCTCGCTTGAACGAACACAAAGATGTCCCAGGTGACATAGTAGGGCATCCTGGAGGTGAAAATTAGGAGCTTTCTTACCCTCCAAGAGAGTATTGTATGTGTGGTGAAATTCTGGATCACTTTTGTAGAGAAGTGACCAATCAGAAGTCTCGTGCCCACAAGAATTGAGCACTATGGTTAGCACCATGATAGGGGGTTGGTTGAGGCAGTCTGCAACATTATTGGTGCTTCCTTTCTTGTACTTAATGTTCAAATGAAACTGTTGCAGGTATGTGGAC
>SNQJ01S0033585.1:110765-136279 GCA_010110895.2 Picea sitchensis | reverse complement strand
TGTATTGACACTTCATGTCGCGATCTCCGAAGCTTCGATACCGATATTTTCTATGCTAGCTCCTTCCTCTATATGACCACAGGCGGTGACCTCCGGTTACACCGACAATTCACCTTTTCGGTATTTCGGCATTTGTATGATCTAGTGTCTCGACATTCCCAGACGTGATCCCCGAAATTCTGAGGCGAATCTTATCTTCACTAGGTCCTTCCTCCACGTGACGACACGCAGTGACCACAGGCTGCGCTAAAAGGCGTTGCAAACTTATGATCTTCATCGACCCTGATCAACGATCCGTGATCTCGATGAATCAACGGTCCATATCTCATCATGAATTCGCATCTCGTTGTTCCTTAGATGGAGATTCTCGTCACTCCAAGTCGCGATAGGCGAGACTCAGAGATGGAGCTCAGATCAACGGTCCATACTTTTGATGTATTGACATTCTAGATCTCATCGTGAATTCGCATCTCGCGGTTCCTTAGATGGAGGTTCTTGTCACTCCAAGTCGCGATAGGTGAAACTTCAAAAAGGAGCTTATCTGGACTGACTCCTTCCCTTCTCGTGACCATGGGCTGTGACCACAGCCTTATGCATAAGGCGCTTTCGTGATTTTTCATTTCGTGAGTCTGGAGATGAGACATCTCAACTCTCCAAGTCGCGATCCCCGATACCCCGAAATGGCGTGGGATCAACGGTCCTGATCAGAGCTTGATTCAATAGCTGCGATTGAATCGCAATTTCGCATATCACGAAATCGACATTCTTGTTGCATTGTTTCTTTGACATCTCCAACACGCGATCCTCGAAACCCAGAAATGGTGTGGGATCAACAGTCCAGATTCAACCTTGATCTGACGGCTTAGATTAAGTTGCGATTTCGCATATCGCGATTACGCTCACTTCTCCTTGTACCTTAAAGGACATGTGTGTTCTTCTTGATCCAACGATGGGCAGATCCTGCGTTTGGATCGAACGCCTAAGATTTGTCCTCCTCTTCAACGATCTCTTCTTGTCTACATTTAGATATGACGACCCTCGTTCTTTCGGGAATTTTGAATGGATCCAACGATCAGAAATGCTTCTCAAGATTTGCGGGCCTTCGATCATTCGATCAACCTGAACTTATCTTTTGTTTGCCTGGTTGCGTTGCCTTTGATCATTCGATCATCCTGAATATCACTGTGTTGTTGATCATCGTTGTTGTACTCAAGCCATCATCATTTTTGTACTTTCCATCAATGACAAGCATACGCTACTTGTAAAACATACCAAACATCCTCTGCACTATCTCTTCTGATCTTATCGAGGTTTCTGTGCAGCATATTCCCAAAATACTTTTTGTGCCCATCTATTACATTCTTCCTGTACTCGTGCCATATTCATTGTTGTAATTGCCATCAATGACAAGCATATGCTACATGTTAAACATTTCCAACAGTCCTCAGCATCCCATCTTGCCACTGGAGCCACTTCTCCTCATCTCTGAATGGGAGATGTTCCTGGAGGTCGATATAGGCCCACATCTATGTCATCAAAACAATTTTTTGATTAGTCCTTGGATCAAAGACATAAAAAGATTTTACACAACAAAATTTTCAAAAACATTAAAAAAGAACAAAATGTGTACTTCTTACCTAAGTCACCCCACTGAGCATCCTCAGGAAGAACCAAATCCGGATCTCCTCAGAAATCCAAGCTGGCATATGCATAGTCATTGATCATCAGCATCTGGGGCCTCAACCAGTCAAAAAACAAATCGTTATATTTGATTATAGGCCCTGCTATGTGTCGAGCCATGAGGTTACACCACCTCAGCATTCTCGGATCCTGTGGGGTTAGTAAACCCCAATCTACCTGTAGACCCAGTAGTGGGACCCTCTCAAGGAAGAATGACACCAAAAGTGACCCGTACCCGAACTGTTTCAGGTTACCCCTTCTGCACTTTGTCAGTTGCCTCTTCATACTGTGGAGAACCGTGTCTGACCAATTAAAAACTCGAGGCTCTGTGCACTCTATTGCATATTGGAAATAGATCTGGAGAGCCATGTGTAGAGCAACGCTCTCGACCATGCATGCAATGGTAAACAAGATAGTCTGCAAGGTCAGATTTTGGACACCCCAGATGGAGAACTTACCCTTGCTTCTCTCTGCCTCGGGAACACAATATTGTTGAACATACTCACTCATAGGAAGTCCGCCACCTCTACCTCTGGTCAGAGTAGCATGGTATCCACGTCATGACAACCCCATCAGAAAGTAGATATCCTCAATATCTAGTGTGATCATGTGGACCCCTACATGAAATACTTGTTGATCCACATCCCACATGTGGACCAGGTACTCTAACAACCTGAGTTGGGCTCTCATGCCCGGGATCTTGAAAAATTTTAAGAGCCCACATTCTCGGAGGGCGACAACTGTACCCGAATCATTTCCGGCAATGGCATCATCCTCCTCATGTTCTCTTTCCCTCCATTCCAACATCGTGATGATCTATACCTGCAATGGAGCCATGAGAAGGAAGTTAACAACTTGATTTAACCTCTTGCATAAATTTTTATTGAGTAAAAACATGCATGAAAATCCAATTTTCGTCCCTCGCAGGTGAAGCTTGCACACAACACGAGATTCTCGCAGGTGCACTGAAGCCCACTTGTGAGAACCTTAGATTCTCGCAGGTCCCGAATAGCCCACCTGCGAGAATGCCTGAGCGCACCCATCGGCCCTAAAATGGACTCAAACACTTAAATTTGCTAATAAAAATCAATTTTAATCCATTAAAAAGTTGAAGAATCAGGAGATTACCTCGTTGGTCGAAACCATTTGCCGAATGATTTCTTATACCTCCTGCAATCGAGCAAAGAAATTTGGGGAAAAAAGAGGTGTGTTGGACAAGTTTTTGACAAAGTAACAATGAAATGGTAAAAAGGGCTTTTCACCCATATTTATTCACTTTTTTACTATTTCTTATTGATTTTTATATTATTTTTATTATTTTTCTTAAAACACTTAATACCCTAATGGCCTTGTGAGTATGGTTTTTCGCAGATAGATGACCTAGAAGCCCGAATAATGGTGTAAGAGTATTTTTTATTTTTTCGTCACATGTACGACTACCTTTTTAGGGTTTTGTAGGAAAAACCTCGAGCTCAGTCTTCGTTCGTTCTCGCGCTCGAAAATACATGAAAACACAACCGAGTATACTTTTCTCATCTTTTCGTACTCGTCATGGTAACACGAAAACAATGAAAATAAGGCAGTATCCTTTAAGCTCTTTTCACGATCCATAAAAACGAAAAGATTTCCGAGTGATCTTGTTCTTTTCACGCTCATAAAAGTATTTGAAGAAAACATTCAATGAGCGATAGTTTATCACTTTTTCGGTCTCGTCGAACTAATTTATGAAAAAGGAACTGGGAGAGTTCTCTTTAAGTGTTTTTCGAACTCTCGAAACATGAAAAAACCCCAAGTTTTCTATCTTTGGACTCGTTAAATAAACATCAAAAGGCCCTTATGGGACCGAACCACTCCTTCCTAGGGTTCGTTAAATGTAATCCGAGGGACTCGTCTAAAGGATGAGCTTACATCGACAAGCATATGTTATTCTCCTCAAGCTTGTGTAAAAATAAAGAGGTACTCGCCAGAAATGGTGGGGGAAATTTTGGGAAAGGGATATGCCTTCGTATTTGTATTAATGGCAGTAAGCGTCGCTCTTGAACATGACACCCCTTGTTCGTCATTTGAATCCAGGTTGGGAAATCCATTTGTCTCTCGTCTGACTTACTACAAGGTCATATATTGGGTCGTCGTTGAGTCAATGCTGCCAAAACCATTGTCGTGTCATTCATATGTTCAAGAGAAGTCCAAACAAGCCCTCCATTGAGTCATCCATCTGCAGTTGTCAATTCTTACCATGTCAGCCTTCCCTATGTCCGTTTCAAATCATATTCATACTTTGAATTACCCTCAAAATCTATTACTTATTTCGTGTCATTGATGGGGGATACATCAAGGCCCTCCTGTGACAAGTCTTTTTCCATCGACTCCAACTCATTATCCAAGAATAAGACTTAGAAATCATTTAGTACCTTAGAACATGCATGCCTTAATGGAAGGTATCTTCACTTTCGACAGTGGATTCACATCATTGATCCCTGACCGAGAGATTTCGTCGAGTGTTCGACTTCAGCTCATTTATTCACATTCGTTAGGATTGTACTTAGGTACCTTGGGAGTCATTGAAATCAATGGTGATTTCCCTTTCACTTGTTAACGGTTTTCATCAATGACCGGTAATCAAGTGGTTTCTACCATGTTCGACTTCGACACATGTAATCACATGGCTAAATTCGTACTTTCAGATGACGATATTGAAGACTCTAGGTCTCATATTTTTTATCCAGGTTGCGATGGAGTATTCATGATTTGTATCGACACATAGATCCACTTTGTATGTCACGTGGCTATGTCCTAATCTGAGTCTTCTAACATAGATCCACAGTGTATTCCTGGTGGCTATGTAGAATTTTTTATGACATGGATCCATGGTATATGATTGGTGGCCATGGCCTACATTTATGATTTCATTTATTTATGGTCTGAGCATGGAAATGCCTACCCTGGAACTGGTATTATATTATGTAGATGCTTGATTGTTTGCAGGTTTTTGATTAGGTGTGTTCCTTGTTTCTGACACACACACGCATTTTACAAAGTGTTTTGCCTGTGACGAGTTCTAGCCTCATACTTTGGGGGGCATTTTGTTACACATTATTTTGGTCACTATGGTGATGTCTCTATAGTTATGTGTTCAGGCTCTCATAAGTACCTTTTGCCTGAGAAAAGTGATTGTTGTCTTCTTCTACAAAACATATTTTTAAAATGAGTTCGCAGGCTACATGTATTGTAGGGTGCAAGAAACCCTGATTCTCGCAGGCAACCCTATACTTGGAGTGCGAGATGTTCGCAATCTGCTCTTTAGGTAGGGTGCGAACCTACTTCAAAGCTTAAAAGGAAGAGGAAGTTACAAAGGTTCTAGGAGAGGATCTTCTAGAAAATGATTTGGCATTCGCATGGTTGGCATCCTACTGACTTCTTAGATTTAGTGGGATCATCCTCATCCCTTTAACCATCTCTCCTTATCCTATATAATGAAAGTTTTCTCAAGGAAGAGGTTAAGCAAGATTGAATAAAGAAATGATGAAAGAATGGATTCAGGATTGTGTGAGGAATCATGTTTCAATTGATGCTTGAGGCCTCCATTTGCCTATCAAGCCACAATGGATCTTCTTCATGCAAGTGTGGAGCAAGTGTGTGTGTTGGAATGAAGGACCACCGAAAGGAAGCTTGCGACATCAAGGCATTCTGGTTGTATCTTCTACTTTCATTTAATATAATACAGTGGCATGTCTCTTTCCCATACAATCACTCTTATTTTATTACATGACTCCTTGATCACATGCTTAGGTATTCATTGAATATAATATTTTTTCTTTCACCTTGGTCGATTTGTGTCATTGTAGATATGATATCTCAAGGCTACCAAAGCGAAGCAGGGACAACAGAGACATAAGGAAGCGATATCTAAAGGTATGTTATTTATTCCTTTTCTCGATGATAAATTCAATGATTGTGACTTAGGGGAAGTGTCATGTCATGTCCTGTTTTGTTCTAGATCTAGGTGGATCTAGGGAGATCTGTTAATGTCCACATATATCGATTTATCCGATAACAACAATCCTCTATTCTAAAATCTTCTCTATCTATGGCTTCTCTGCTATGGGAAATTTTTTCTTCCACTCAATCTCCTCTTGATCATTTGTCCCTTTTGTATCATATATCTTGAAAGGGTATATGTCTACTACATTGAATATTGGCGATATTCCAATATCCTCTGGAAATTCAATCTCATAAGCATTTGCAACAAATTTCTAAGGATCTTACAAGGTCCTATATTTTCATCTTCAACTTGTTATATTTCCCTTTTGGGAATCTTTCCTTCCTAAGGTGTGCTAAGACTTGATATCTAATTTCAAAATTTACCTCTCTTCTTCTTTGGTCTATTCATCTCTTATATCTTTGGTTGCTATTATGTAGTTTTCCTTTAATTTGATCATGCAACTTCTGCATCTCTGTAGCAAAATCCTATGTTCATGAGCTTTAGAATTCATCTCGTCTCAAATCTATTAACTCTGAAATTCCTCTTGGATTCATTCCATATACTATCTAGAATGGATTCTTACCAGTGCTTCTATTCGGTGAGTCATTATATGAAAACTCTGTTTGGGGCATAATTTGATCCCACTGGCTATTATGTTATATGACCAAACTTCTTAATAGGTTCCCTAAACTTCAATTCACTACCTCAGTCTGTCCATCTATCTAGGGATGATATTATGAACTGAAATAAAAACTTTTCCCCAACTTCTTCCACAAGGTTTCCAAAAGTGTCCTACAAATTTGGTATCTTTGTTTGAAATTATACTTCTGGGAAACCCATGCAATCTCACAATCTCCTTGAAAAACAAATTTTCTATGTGAGTAGCATCACTGGTTTTGTGACATGGTATGAAATCTTCCATCTTAGAAAATATGTTTACCATCACAAATATTGAATCACTTCCTCTTTGGGTTCTTGTCAATCCCAGAACAAAATCCATGCTTATGGCATCCCACGTTCTGCTTGGAATAGGCAATGGTTGATACAATCTATTGTTTTTTTGCTTTTCTTTTTCATATTACTAGGTTATGCATTTGTCCACGAATTTCTTCACATCATACCTCATACCTGGCTAATAGTATGAAGAACTCAACTACGCATATGTTTTATCATGGCCAAAGTGTCCAACCAATCCATCACTATGTTTCTCCTTTAGAAAATTATCCCTCATCGAGCATTTCAGGATACACAACTGACTTCCCTTGAATAACAGTCCACCTTGGATCATGTAATCCATCCACTAATTTGTGTCCCTTAGAAAAGGTTTCTCACATGCTTCATAAGCTTCCTTGAAATCAAGGTCTTCTTGATACATCTCCTTGAGGTGTTCAAACCCCAATGTCTCCACTTGGAATTCCTGCAAAATAATCTCCTTCTCAAAGCATATGAAACTTTATTAGCGCTTCCACTAATATGCTTGGTAACAAAAGTAAAATTTTGCATGAATTCTACCCATTTGGCATGTCTCTGGTTCAATTTCTCTTGTCTGGTTATAAACTGCAAAGCCTGATTGTCAATATACAAAACAAACTCTTTTGGAATAAGATAATGCCTCCATTTTTTCAAATATTGTATTACAACATAAAACTCCTTGTCATATGTGGAATACCTCCTCTTAACATCATTCATATTCTCACTGAAATAAGCAACATGCTTATTTTTTTTACTTAAAACTGCGCCAATGGCCACTCCACTTGCATCACATTTTACCTGAAATTTTTTCTTAAAATCTGGTAGATCTAAAATAGGTTGTTATGCTATCCTTTATTTTAACACTCTAAATCCATTCTCAGCCTCTTCTATCCAATTAAAAGATTTATACTCTTTCTTTATGGTGTCCAGTATGGGTGCACAAATACTACTGAAATTTCTGATGAATTTCCTGTAAAAAATCACCAACCCATGAAAACTTCTTACTTCAAACAAACTTCTTGGAGAAGGCCAATATCTTATTTCCCTCACCTTTTCTGGATCCATCTTCAATTCATTTGAAGAGATTACAAACCCCAAATATACAAGCTATGTTTTCATAAAAGAAAGCTTCTTCAAATTCACTAACAACTTCTCCTACTGTAACCTCCTCAACACCATTTTCAGATGTCTCAAGTTCTCCTCTTCAGTCTTACTAAATATTAAGATATCTTCTAAATAAACAATCACAAAATTACCAATAAAGTCTTTGAGTACTTCATTCATCAACCTTATAAATGTACTCAAGGCATTTGTTAAGCCAAACAACATAACAAACCACTCATACAATCCTTCATTTGTCTTGAATGTTGTTTTCCATTCATCTCCCTCTCTCATCTTGATTTGATGATAGCCACTCTTCAAGTCTATCTTGGAAAAATAACTATCTCCACTCAAGCAATCCATAAAGTCATCCATTCTGGGTAAATAAAACCTATACATGATGGTTATCTTGTTGATGGCTCTAGAATCTGTGCACATTCTCCAACCTCCATCCTTCTTTGGACTCAACATAGTTGGTACTATGCACGGGCTCAAAATTTCCTTGATCAAACCTTTATCCAACAACTCTTGGACTTGATTCTTGACCTCTTCATTCTCTTAAGGGGTCAATCTGTATGTTTCTTTGTTTGGAAAACATGCTCTTGGAATAAGGTCAATATGGTGACTAATACTCCTAATGGGCGATAAAGAGTGAGGTAACTCATCCACCACAATATCAGCAAACTCGTCCAATAACTCCTGGACTTATTCAAGCAAATATTTCATAGAAGTGGTTGTGAGAATGACTCTCGGCTTACCTACAACAACAAACTGCATTTCATGTTGCTCCTTTATTTCTTTCAAGAGTTCCTTCCCACTCATGAGAAGTATACTTGGACTAGCTTCCTCCTTGACTCCTTTATCTTCTATTGGAAGCAACATATTCTTACACCCATTCTTCTCCAAGGTATAAATGTTCTTTCTTCCATCATGTATGACATTCCTGTCATATTTCCATGGTATTCCCAACAAAACATGACAAACATTCATGGGAATAACATCACATATAACTTAATCTTTATAACCACCTATCTTAAACTCAACCTTACATTTTCGAATTACCATGACTTGATGTCCTTTCTGCAACCACGAAACCTTGTATGGATTCAGATGTGCAGTCATCTTCAACTTCATCTTTTCCACCATCTCTGTGGATACCAAGTTATCAGTACTTCCATTGTCTATGATCACCTTGCATACTCTATCTCTGGTCTTGCAAGAAGTTCTGAACAAATTGTTCCTCTAGACTGGTTCTCATGCTTCTTTCTCTGGATTTACGAGAACTTTCCTCATTATGAGTGATCTTCCTTCTTCTGTTGCTTCTTCCTTCATCTCTGTCTCCACATTCTTCTTATGCGCTTGAGAAATGTGAGCTTCTTCGCCTCCCGCATTATTCCTTTAGGGACATTCCCAAGACATATGCCATGTTTTTCCACAGGCATAACACTTCACTTATCCTCCTTTGCCTCTTCCTCTTCCTCTGGTAAAAGAGTTTCTTCCTCCATAGTGTCCTCCTCTAGAAATTCCTCCTCTCTCTTTCTGACTGTGATATCTTCTAGTTTCTACTCTGGGCTTCTGAAACTTTTCTCTAACTGTTCCTCTACCTCTGTTAGGACTCTTTCCTCTGTTCTTTTGACTCTACTTCCTTGCCAACTTTTCCTCTTTTTTCAGGGCTACCTGATAATCATCTTCCATAGTTCTCATTGTCATCGTGCTAATCTCATCCTGGATATCATATCTTAGTCCATTAATGTACCTAGCAACTTTCTCTTCATCATTCTCCTTATGTCCCGCTCTTATGTTCATATTATAAAACTCTTCGATGTACTCTTTCACCGAAAAACCTTTCTGTCTTAGATTCTGTAACTTCCTGAACAGATTTACCTGATAATCCTTGGGTATGAATTTAGCCTTCAATTTAGCTACCATCCTATCCCAATTCTTGATTTTAGACTTACCTTTGCTCCTTTTGTCAGCTTGCAACTCATCTCACCATAACACTGCATCTCCCTTCAACTTGGTCACGACGTGATTTACCTTCTTCTCATCATCAATCTCCTCATAATCGAAGTACTTATCTAAAGCACTTACCTAGTCAAGCAATTCTTCTACGTTTAAATTACCTTCATACATTGGGACCTCTATTTTTTCTCTGGTTCCCAGCTTAACAACAACTCTCAGTATTCACTCCTTTGTTGCGTGTTCTCTTGCAACTTCTTCGGCTTCAACATCTTCATTTTTAGATTCACTGACGTCACCAACATCGGGTTCTCTTCTTTTTGTTGTCTCCATGGAGTCCAACCTTGCATGAAGTTGTCTCATTTCCTCTTCCATGGATGCATTGACCACTGGTCTATCTCTACATATTCTTGGCGGCATGGTTCCCAATATTCTTCTCACACAGATATTAATTTGGGCTCTGATACCACTTGATGCAAAACCCCACCAATTCCTGGGGCTCACGCGACCTCCCGGTCTAGGATTGTTCACAGTATGGAGATGAATTATCTCTCGTGTCCTCTTTGAACCCTCAAAAATATGTGCCACATGCTTTCTTCCCTTTCCTCGCACACAAATTGAAGTTCGTGAGGATCTTAATCATTCAGCGGAGAGATCCACATGACCTCAGGCCAAAATCGTTGGCTAATCTCTTTAACCCACAGGAACTCCGGCACTTTGGAGCTTTGGGCTTTGGGAGTTCCAACAACAACAACTTACAATCCTCTCAAATGTTGAATACATGAATGGTTGAACAATCGCGGATATTAACGGCTCTCAATAAGCATTAAGATCTATAGCTCACAGGAACTTCGGGGAGTTTACCCACTCCAACACACAATTCTTCCAAATGCACGAACTCCAAATTAGTAGATCGGACGACCGACACTTACCTTAGATCGACAGTCCCTGTTTACTCCACGCTCTGAGATTTAGATATTTTCACAACACAACACTCCAAAACCTTTGGAGTATCGAACTTGCGAAGTGTTGGATCCGCTATCCATGTGTCCCTCTCAATCGACGATCGATATCTACTCCGCCTTCAGGAGTTCTCGAACCTTAAAACTTCACACCTCCGTTCTCTCGGATTGTCGCTCTTCCGAATAAATACCAATCCTCTTACATGTGGCCCTGACGGCAACGATCATGATCCTCTCCGGGTTTCAGAGCTTCGGGGATTTTTGAACCAAACTAGCTTTCACCAAATTTCCTTCAGAGTTCCAGATCTCCAGACTCCGAGATATGTTGCCATGTGTACCTGGCGCCAATGACCATGATTTTCTCCAACCTTCAGAGCTTCGGGAAATTCTCGTGCTCTCACTTCCACACCTCAACTTTGTCGGATATCCGAACTTCCAGACTACGCTTGATCTATGGACACATGTCATTTCTAATGGGTGATCCAGATCAATTTCGGAGCCCAAGACTTTGGGAAATGTTTTTCCTCCACAACGCTTACCCTGAAATTTCCAAATTCGCGAAGTTCAAAGGACTTCAAGGGTTATCACACATGCACCTTCTCCAGATATGATGGTCACGAAAGATCTTGACTCCCGATGAACAGATCTTGTCTGCTTGTCTTCCAAACAAAAGGATTTATTTCCTCCAAGGACTTTTGCCTGTTATTTCTCCTTATCTTTATCACTTTAAGTGATTCAAACCTTCGGCCTTCGCTCTTTGCGCTACTCCTTGAAAAAATTAAGGCTTGAATATTTCTAGAAAATCCTCATGCACACTCCTTGTGCTCGTCCTACTTGAGAATGTTTCAACACTTGACTAAGTGTTGGCCCTGTTCACACCTTGCACGGGTCTCCTCGAGCTTTTATACTCCACTGAGTATGCGCGCACTCTTTGCACTCACTCTTTGAAGTTTCACTCTATCTCTCCTGAGCTATTGAGTCTGAACACGACTCTGCCTTCGCACTCCTTGCACTAGTGTTTTCAGAAGAGAAACAATTGAAACTTATAGAGCATTACAGGTTCATTCATTCAATCATGAAATGCACACACGACATATAAAACATAGAAATAAAATAACACAACATTACCCAATTAACTCATAGATATTCAAACTCAGAGTTTGAAAGTAATCCTCCTCTATTATATTACTTCAACAAAACATTTACAAAGAGTTCTTGCAACTCTCGACTTCTGTTCTTCAACAAAATAACAAATAAACTTTAGCAGGAATTACAATAATCTTTAGCAATGAATAACAATTCTCAGCAACCTCTTTTGGGCATAGATTTCATACATTTATACATGGAGGGGCTTCTCGAGCCTTCCTATCGACTACTCTAGTGCTTTCACATCATAATTAAAGCATTCTACCAGTAAGGCTTATTACCATAAATGGATAATTACAACCCAGATATGAGTCGATGCTCGATATATGTACAATCCTATAGCTAATTAAGGAGATTAATCTCCTACGATCTCGATCAATGGCTCAAGACTCAAAACATTAAAGGGCCTTTAATTCCAATACTTTCAAAACAGTAAATGACATGATCTCCTTGGGATCCAAAACAATTTGAATGTACGCGTTGGATGATGATTTGTCCTCCACTTGGCCTCATTGAACGTTGATGACAATGCTCCTGCATCACTATTTCTAATCAACGACTCTTGATACATTACCCTAATCCTTTTATACATATTAAAACTCATAATCCCATCAAATAGGATATGTTCCATACCAATATCTAGCAAAAATAATTTTTGTAATAAATAGACTTTGTTAAAATAAAAAGTATAAACTAGAAATGTAATGATAGGGCTCATCCCATTTAATAGAGATTGTACAACAATGAAATCGTGGTCTTTATGGGTTGTATTTCTAAGTGTTTTTTCTCCTTGATAAAGTGTTTTTATCAATGGAAAAGTCATGGCCTTTATGAGCACTATTACTGAGTATATTTTCTCTAATAAAACATTTTTACTATTGGAAAAATTGTGGTATTTTTGGGTTGTACTGTTGAGTGGTTTTTCTCCTCGATAAATTGTTTTTATTGATGGAAAAGTCTCAGCCTTTATGTGCACTATTGTTGATTTATTTTCTAAAACATTTTTATTATTGGAAAAATCATGGTATTTACAAGTTGTATTGTTGAGAGGACTTCAATCTCTACTCTATCCAAATCGAGAGATCCCATTGATAAATAACAAGGTTTATCCATTTCATGGGTCAGATTATTAGTTGGTATTTCCAAAGGTTTTTTATTTCCAAATTTGAACTCTATAAGGTCAATGAGATAGATAAGTCCTTTCAAATACGTCTTAAGAGGATTGATGTTGTTTCTATGTCATTATGAGGACTACAAAGACTCTAATTGTTGGATTGGGCAAGATAAAGAAATATGAGGATGCTCTCCATATCCTCCATTGTATTGATATAAGGGATTCTTCCCAACTCTGCTATTTATAACACTCTAATTGGTGGACTATGTAAGGCTAGTAAACTTGAGAAAGTTCACATACTTTACAAGAAACTATTAGATGAGTGCCATCAACCAAGCAATGCAATTTCTTCCATTTTGATTAATAGGTTCTTGAGGACTGACAATATAGAAGTAGCACATGAGATTGTAAATGAATTTACTTTAGTGTTTTTAAGTTTGAATGCATTGATCAATGATCTGTGCAAGTTTGGAAGAGTGGAGCATGAAAGGAAGTATCGAATAGAGGTGCAAAAACCTGATATATTTTGTTATAACACATTCATTGGGGGCCTCTACAAGTTGTGTATGGTAGGTGAGGTAGTAAATCAAATGGAGAAAATGATTAGTAAGGGCCTCTCACCCACATATGCTTTGTACTATTCACTCATCAAATCTTCCTGCAAATCAAAGAATGTTAAAGTTGATGCCCAAATATTGTATCAAATGATTAGGAATCTATGGTTCCATGTTCTGCAAGTTTTATCTATGCCATGCATTATCTTAGGAGGACAGTAAAAATTTGAGGTATCCAAAGTTATTGAGGAAATGATAGAATGTAGATTTTTTGTATATGTTAGAGTATACTCTGAAGTAATGTCTACTTTATTTCAGGCTAGTCAATTGGGAAAATAATTACATTTACAAGACAAAATAATTAGGAGAGGTTATATAACTATCTTTTTGACATAAGGTATTTCTATAAAATAGATTTTCTCTAAGGGAAAAGTTGATGAGGCATCCAACCTTTTAGATGAAATAAACCAAAGATATTGACTATTGACTATTTCATTTTGAAAATTTCTAAATAGACATATTTATTATTTTTTCAAAGAGATGACACTTGCATGAAGGAATGGAGAGGGTCCTACTTTGCAAGCAATCACTAAACCAAGTCCATTGTCAAAATGCAATATTGAGTCTGGTGCCATGAAAATATCCCTTCAAAGGTTATATTATTTTCTTGAAAAGGGTAGTAATATTGTTGGTGAGTTATTTTAGATTTATGTTGGGAATCAAAGTAAAACAAAAAACAAAAACAAACACTTAGTCTTATTTGATGATTTAGATAATGGGTACATTACACAAGTATCTTTTTTGCTTCTTTCCAATGATTCTCATGGGGTGTTTTTATATATCGGGAAACAAGACCAACAACAAAGGAAATATTAGGATGGGTATGAGTCAAATATAAGAGGATACCAATTAACTGATGGTAAAAAGTGGAATTTATTTCGGGTGTAATACATGTATCAACAAGTTTGACTCTAGACTGGAAGGAAGAAGGGGCTGATTTACAATATTCCATGTGAAAATGGCAAAGAAGGTCACATGCATACTTAAGGGTGGGAAAGAAAAATTCCTTCCTTGGTTTGCAATGCTTGGAGGTCAAGGAAAAGGTGCAAATAACCCGAGGTTGTCATTTCAAATTGTTTCTTAAGGTTGGATTTCACATGGTATAAAAGTTTAGGGTCAGTACCAATGAGGATAAGGTCATCAACATAAAGAACAAGTGTTATGAAATGGTTTCCTACTTTCTTGGTATAAACATTTGGGTTAGAATGACATATAGAAAAGTCAACGTCAAGAAGAAAGCTATACATTTTAGCATACCAAGCCCGAGGAGCTTGCTTAATACCATAGAGATATTTATTAAGGGAAAAAACAAGGATGAAGTCATTCTAAACATAACCAAGAGGTTGTTCCATGTAAATTTATTCTTGTTGATCTCATTGCAAGAAAATGGATTTAACATTCATCTGATGGACCTCCCATTTATGTGAGACAACAAGGGATAGAACAAGGTGGATGGATTTCATCTTGACTATGGGGGAAAAGGTTTCATTATAGTCAATTCAACTTGATAAAATCCTTTGGAAACTAACCACGCCTTATCTCTTTCAAAACTTCCGTCTGATGCATACTTGGTTCTATACACCCATTTACATATAACAAGTTTTCTTCCTTTTAGAAGAGGTACAAGATCCAAAGTATTGTTCACCATTAAGGAACAATATTCTTCATTCATTGTTGTGTCCCAATCTGGATAGCCAAAAGCTTCTGCAAATGTTTCTGGATCACGAGTCTCTGAAAATTGATCCAAAAGAGAGGAGGCTCACAGGAACTGTGAGTGTGTACGACATTGATTTGTAGGATCATCAACAATATCACCAGCTACTTCATGTGTTAAACAAACCCATTTATGAAGCGGTGGTGCTCATGCAAGTTCATGTCAAATGGACTCAAATGGATGAAGGTGATAAGTTCGAGGTGGATTTTCATCCTCATTGTCATCATCTGAGGAAGAAAATAGAATAGGATCACTAACATAAAGGTTGGGAAGAGAAGAGGGCACATACATTGAAGAGGGCACTAACATCGAAATATGATCACGGGATGAGATATTTTCATCAAACTTAACATCTCTCCTAATAATAATTTTATTGGATTGAGGTTCAAGAAGTCTATAACGTTTGATATCTTCAAAATATCCAACAAAAATGCACTTCTCACTTTTAGGCTGTAATGTTTTCATTTTCTCATCAAGAATGTGAACCCATGCTTCACTACCAAACACATGAAAGTGGCTTACATTTGGATTATTTTTTTTCCATGCTTCTTTTGACATTATATTTTTTAAATCCTTTGTGGGAGTGCAATTAAATATGTAATTGGCACAACTAATGGCTTCCACCTAATAATGAAGACTTAGTCCCTTAGATTGGATAATACAACTAGCCATTGCCTTTAAGATTTGTTTCTTTCTCTCAATGCCACCATTTTGTTGTGGTGTATATGGAACAATATTTTGCATTTGAATCCCATGTACAATGCAATAAGTTGTCAAATTGTTGTTCACATATTCACCTCCATTATCTATTCTTAACCTATGTAGTTGATGTCCTGGTTTTTTTTTCTACAAGGGCCTTGTAGGCCAAAAACATGTCGAAAACTTTACTCTTAATTTTTAAGAAATAAACCCAAGTGTGTCTGGAGAAGTCATCAATGAAAGTTAAGAAGTACTTGCACCTAGAGAAAGAAGGAGAAGAAAGAAGACCACACAAATGACTATGGACAAGCTACAAATGCTCCAAGGCATGCTAAGAGTCACATTTTTCAAAACTATCCCAATGATGTTTGTTGAGAGCACAATTGACACAAACACCATCTTTGTAATAAAGGAGAGGAAGACTAGTCACCATATTTTGATTACATAGCTAGTGTAGTCAGTGATATTTGGATGAACAAACTATGCATGCCAAATTTTGCTCAGATTCATCACTATAAGTAATAAAAACTAATGGAAAAGATGTTGACCCAAAGTAGTCAAATTTGTACAACCTGATAATCATCAACAATTCTAGTTGCTATCACATGCTTATGATCTTTTAAATACTTGATTACAACTTGGTCAAGTGAAAACTCTATTGTTTTACCTTCACCTGATTAAGTGACTTGTTATATTGATAGAAGGTTGTCGGAGAGACTTGGAACACAATATGCATCATTAAAATGACTATAATCTAACATAACTATTCCAAACCCTACAACACTAAAAGATCTATCATCACCAACAAATATTTGTTTGGTGTTACATTTATTAAGAAAAAAAATAGATTTATCCGTAGCCATATGATAAGATGCTCCATAATTAATAAACCACTCATTAGAAGAAGAAGTAGATGTTGCATTGAAGGAAAAACCAGAAGCAAAAAGTGCATGTCCATGAGAGGAAGAGTTGGAAGAAGAAGAATAAGGATTGGTGTTGTGCTTACTCATTGTTGCTTCTAAGGTCTCCATCTTTTTAAAACATTTAAACTCTAGATGACCATATTTCTCACAAAATTTGCAATGTTTGTTAGTCTTCTTACTTTTTGGTTTTAGTCCTCTGTCACCATTGGGAGTAGAAGCTCACTGAGAGGATTTAGGACCCTTGCTTTTCTTTTTTTTGCGAGGATGTTTCTTCATTGGATGCTTGGAATTATATTTTGTTCGAGCCACATGGCTTTGTTAGATGTACCTGAAGTGTTGATGACTCCAAGATGCAAGAGCTTATCTTTCTCTCTAACTAGAGAATCACAAAAAGACTCAAGAGAGGGTGTTATGTATGAATCTTCTAGAGCTTCTCTGGTGGAGTGAAAAGTAGATAATAAAAAAATAGAATATGCACTGCCAAGCTTAAAAGGAATAACATATATACATCAATCATCTTTCATTTCTATTTTGCAATCTTTAAGTAAAAATCTAAGTGTTTTCAATTTAGATAAATATTCTTCAATGCAAGATAAATCATTGGGATTTAAAGAAACACCCATGTAGGTAAACATCTATCTTAGTATATATGGTCGTATCTGTAAGCCACCACCATAATAATCGTATGCAAAACCAAAACTAGTTGAGTGAGAAAGACTCAAGTAAGAAAGATGAGAGAAGGTATTAACTACTTCTTGAACGTGGATCTTCAACGTAAAAGAAAGTGAGTAAAGTAAAGAAAGCATAACATGAGATAGAGCACCATCAGAATTGTCAACATCGGATATAATCTATTAATTGATTTTCAAGTTGGTGGCCTCGAATCTCATCGTATTTCCAAAATACAACTTCAAGATTATTCCAAGCTTCATTTGGGTCATGAATTCTTTGAAGGTGAAACCATAAATCGTGAGAGATGGGCACTCTGATTAATCCACGTGCTTCATCATTTTTACTATCCCATTTGGATTTATTTGCAGCGTTAGTGGGGGATTTTTCTTTTCCCAAAGTAATCCAGTACGATCATTTACTTCATAGTACACCCTCCATATGGGATTTCCATGAGAAGTAGTTTGCACTAGTAAGAAAAAGATCACTTGGACTAGCCATATTAAAATATGTAGGTAATATGGATTCAAAATATAAAAAAAAATGATTTTCTGGATGGAAAGCTCTTGAAAAATAGGCAGTTTCAAAAAAATAAGCACTGGAAAATAGACTTCGAATGTCAAAATTATGTCATTTTTAAGAAATGGATAAATGGTAACCAAAGTTTCATGTGATAGGTAGAAGTTAGCCCACGTGGTGATGGATGCACAATGAGGTCACTAATTAAAAAAAAAAAAATCATTCTCTAACTCAAGACCTCTTATTAATTAAAGCAACTTTCAACTAAGTGAGGTAATGCAAAATATATAGCAAACACTATAAGGAGGAGGGGGGATTTCCTTTTTTATTTATTTTCTTCGAAGTGCATGCTTACCCCCAAAACCCTTGTTTTTTCCTACGAAAAAGGATTCAATGAGACCACACACAAAACAAATGATATTTCGGAAAAATAATATGAGACCTTACAATAATGGAGTTACATCTCGGTTAGCGTACTTGGAAAATGCAAGTTTTCTCTTTGTTTCTAATTTGTTGAACTTGCATAAAGCATAGAGCAAAGAGCATATGCAAAAAAGAAACCACTTTTTGGTTTATTTCTAATTTGTTGAGATTGCACAAATTGCACGACAAAGTGCATACACAAATTGATAAGAGTAACAAACCAAAACTATAAAAAAATTGAAATATTAACTTCGTAAAAATAACAATTTAAAAGGGGATAATCAAACTTTATACATTCAGATCTGACAAAAAAGGTTGTATCTTGCATAAATGAAAACCTTTTCGAGTGAAATGACAAATGTCTCCAACTAAAAAAAACACTTTGGATGTAATGAAACAACCTGCTCAGTGTAGAAATGCACAAAAATAGCAGAACCCAAAAATATTTTGATGCATTTGGTGACATATGTTCAGGGTTTTGATCAACGACGGGAGTAGATCTCCATACAAACTTTAATACCATGTTTGAAAAAATAGGGTATTTCCACACATAACAAACACCTTAAGAAATCACTCACACAACCATATCAAAGATCAGTACACTAATGTTTTTACATGGTTAAAACCCTCTAAGAGGAAAACAATCCACGACCTTAGATAACACGGCCACTTGAGGCAATATATTAATGCAAAAGAAAAAAATTGTACATAAAAGTTTCTCACAATCAATCTTTAGTGAATGACCCTACATGCTCTTTAAATAGAGATCATGGACCAATCCAGTGTTAAACCACGAATCAATATAGTCGTTAGTAATGAAGAGAATATGAGTCGTCGGATCATTTTATATTTAGAACATATCATGGCTATTAGAGTACATAACTACAAATGCATATTATAGAAACACACTTTTACCTAAAGACACATTCAACTAAATTGATCTTAAGTAATTCTCAAGTGTCTAAATATCCTAACATTGAATCCATGACTTTTGATAAATTTTCAATCTTCTTGTTTGATTTATAATTGAACAAAACCCCTAGGGGCATCATTCTACCATACTTGAATCTTGTTGGAAATAAGATCATCCCTAAAATTTATATTGGATTCTTATAAGATTTGTGATTGGAGAGAGGGTCCTTGTGCTACAAGGTTAACTTACTTCCTTGATAAGTTATTTTCCTCTAACTATTAAATGAAAGTTAACTATGTTAATATTGGAGTGAAGAGATTGCTATCACATTAACATGAGGACTTGCACCTAAATACCAATGTCTAAATTAGCAAAGCTTTTAGTGTGAGTAATGCCTTAAAAACCATCTTCTTCTCACGATTGGAAGAAAGTCTCTAAACTACAATGTATACAATTGGGATTCAAGATCTAGTGAAAATCTTGACGTAGGTAAGTGAGTACCTTATGGAACACTTATATTTGTTGTTTTGGTTAACGATCCATATAGGAGTGATTTAATAAGTGGACAAAATCAATATTTTTGGTGAATCTATTATTTTCCTATTTTCCAACATCTAGGTTATCCTAAAATAATCCAACACCCCATATAGCAAATTTCCAAAATCAACATTTCTATCAATTAAATATAACTATGAATTCTTTCAAATTTTTTACGGATTTAAATAAAAAAAATTAGTTAATTTGTCCACTTATTAACTAACTATCTCTATGGATAGACTAAAAATATTATGAATTGACGATCTTGATGGCCATGGGTGTGGTGTATACTTATGGTTCTAGAGACGTTTACCGAGTTGAAGTTCGAACCCTAGACCTTAACCATGCAAAGGAATCACGAAACTTCCAACCAGGTTAACTTTTGGTAACGACTAAGTTACCATATCCGCTCGTTGAACGCGCCACAAGGATCTGAATTTAACGGAGTCGTCTCCCACTCCGAGTATAGTTCAACATCAAAGCAAGGAGGTAGTTAAGAAACCCGTTACAACTTATATTGGGATTCGATGGTGACTTGACGGCGCGGGGTATGTTACAAAGAAAACTGGCGCCAGGAAACGGCGGCCAAGGGCTTGAGTCTTGAGGCGCCAGAAACGACGCGGCGCTTTGAAGGCGGCGGCGTCTCCGGTGGCGATGCCGTGCCGGCGCCGGCCCATATTACTTATGCTCACTGCCGCCCTTGAAGATTCCTATTCCTTCTTAGACGGTGGTCAAACCTGTGGGCCTTGCCCCTTGCCGGTCAGTTTGCCCCCGAGTAAAGGCTGTCGGCGCGCCCGCGGCGCGACTCTTACGGCGACCCGCCGCCGGAAGTATCTGTCCGCCTTCCTTACGCCACACGTTCTACTCGGTTTGCATTTGCTATATAAATTCGAATCCCACAGCATCCAGATCCATCACTTGTAAACAATTTTTTTTTGCCTCCTCAAGTTTTGATTTGAGTAGGAAACCCTTTGCCTCCTGCAGATTTGATTAGTGAAGGGAACCCTAACCCTTTGCCTCCTGAAGCTTTGCTTTTAGCAGGAAACCCTTTTGCCTCCGGCGGGTGATGGCTCCCAGCAACAACAGAAGAGACGACAATGGAGAAAGAGGAGTTCATTTCAGGGGAGTGAGGAAGAGGCCCTGGGGTCGGTACGCGGCGGAGATCAGAGATCCGTGGAAAAAAGTCCGTCTTTGGCTCGGCACCTTCGACACGGCCGAGGAAGCCGCCCGGGCTTATGACACTGCCGCTATTTCTCTCAGAGGTCCCAAGGCCAAAACTAATTTTGCTTACTCCTCGCCGTCCTCCTCATCGTCTCTGCACAATAATCAGAGCAGTAGCCAAAACAGCAGCACGGTGGAGTCCTGGCCCTCTGCGGCCCCCGTGACTCGATCCGGAGACCTCGAGCTCCACGCTTCTTTTCTCCCGCGCATCGGAGTTTCCACCGGACGACGGGGTTTCAATGGTGGAAACCCCCGGTCCGAGCGGCGGCGGAGTCTTTCCGAGAAAAACGGCGGCAGAAAAGCTGAGGGCGCCGAGGCGCGAACCGCCCTCAGCGATTCTGATTCTTCTTCTTCTGCGATTTTAGACGGAGATGCCCAGGCTCCTCCTCCTCCTCCTCCTCCTGCTGCTAAGAGGCCTTTTCTTCTGGACCTGAATCTTCCACCGCCGCTCGACGATGACGACGAACAGCCACAGCAGATCGGCTTTTGACAGCAATTTATTTTCATTTCTCTGCTTTTCGTCTCATTTTTTCCCCGTTTTCAACCGTTTCAGCTCCTGCAGCCTCGGCGGCCAAATGCCTTTATTAACAAGCCGAGGTCTGCATGAATGCAAAGTTCCTCCAAGAAAATGAGGGTTTGCATGGTTTATTTTCTTCTACCAGTGTACAGAAATTCGAAAATTTAATTGCAGAATTCTCTTCGACTTCCGCCTTAGATATTTTGTCTACTGTGTTGTGATGATTTAATAAATGTTTAGCTGAAAATTTACAGATCCTCAAGAGATTTTGCAGTTAAAAACAATCATAACAGCATAAAATCCAGAATGTGCATTGTAATTTGAAATTTAAAGGCGTTTCCGTTACAGAAACATGAAATAAATGTGTATGTTTTGATTTGGACAAGGTATCTTTACGAAATTAATAATGCGTAACTGTGAATTTCATCGCCAGAGGCACACCAGTATTTGAATTCGTCCTCGTAAACATGATCTGTTCGTAAATCTGAAATTTATGGATGTGGTTGAAAATTGTTAGTGACTTCGTTTATAACCTGCCAACCCACTGTAAGCATTTTCTGTTTGCTGTTACTGCTATTGACGTGTGAATGACAAAATGTGGGCGGCTGGGCTTGACTTAAGCATCTCGCCCTGGTGATGGTCCCAAAATAAAAGAGATGAGGCCACGCGGGCTTCGCTGAAGTGTCTATAGGCATAAAATGTCACATCTATCTCCGTCACATGCGAGCATATGCTCCACGTGGTTTCCATCGGCGCGCAAAAGTAGAATCGTGTCCGTCTTCTAATGGCTGATTACGCTATAGGGATATGGATTTCGTGGCTTTGAATCTCTCACGGGCTGATTCAAAGCGTTGGCGGTGACCGACTGAATCAATAAATTTTCGGTTGGTCCAATGTATGGGCGACAGCTGTACACCCGATGGTTATTATGTCTCGTGGACGCGGCATTTTTTTTACAAAATAAGTAACGCGCACGTCCGACTGTGTCCATCGATGTGAAGTTTGTGGAAAGTATATTCCGTTAGATTTGCATACCACTATTCCCGTTGCCGTTCCCTCACCTTCCCCGCGGCCCCATGATTTCTGTTTTGGTTGTTGGGCGATTTCTCCATGTTAGGTTGTGTTAACGTGTCATTGTTTTTTTATGTGGAGGTGGTCTAACTATTAATAAGTAGGAGTGTATGTACATGGTGGAGGCTCATTTTCATTGGTGTATTGTTGATGGTGGTTCATTTTCATTGGTGTATTGTTGATGGTGGTTTTTGTGCTTGGATTATGGTGTTATGAAGATGCATGTGTGAAACAATATTCAAATTCAATTGTCATTTTGGAATTGCTTTCGCAAATGTAATTCTCTTTTCTTGTATGATATTTCACATTGTTTTTTATTATTGTTAAGTGTTTTTTATTATTGTTATGTGGGTATAAATCTCAAAATATCATAATGGTAATGTGTAAATTAGAAAGGGGTGTTGTTTCTTATTAACATAATGGTTGAATGGTTTTAGGGTGAATGGTTTTAGGGTGAGTATATTTGTTTGCTCATTGTTCTTCTCTTCTTTGAGATATGTTGTCTAAAAACATAGCAATAAAATACATACTCTTGCTTGCTCGGTGTTCCTCTCCACTTCTAAATATGTTATGTGGAAACATAATGAAAAATACATACTCTTGCTTGCTCGGTGTTCCTCTCCACTTCTAAATATGTTATGTGGAAACATAATGATAAAATACAAACTAACTTATTAAACTTGTTTACATGACCCTAAAATCTCTTCTCTTAGAATCCTTATATTGAATATTGTCTTGCTACCATACTGTGAAAGTTTAGAATAATTACTTTCATTTTTAACACATCCTCTATTGTCCTTTTAAGTGTCCTAAAGCTTTGGTGCTCCTTGGATTGGGAAGAGAACCCATAAAGCACAATCATGTCACTTTGGGAAATAATATTGTCCAAATGTCACACTTTAATCAACAAAATAATGATTTTCAAAGAGTACAAGAGATGTGTCACATGTGTAACACTGTTACCTTTAAAATTAAAAAGTTATCATATTAAAAACATATACTAAGTTGATTCATTTTAACCTTGTATTTGTTCTCTATAAATATTTGTGTTTTTTAATTTGAATATTTTTTTAATATATATCTATATTTATTATATATGGAATAAATAAAAAAATTAATATAAACTTTTAATCCTAAATTAAAATAAATTTATATTATATTTTACTTTAGGTTTTTTTTAAACATTGTAGATCACATGACAATTTTTCCTTCTAGATGGAAAAGATGCACTTTTCCTAAAGTTTTTATCAAAAGTTTTAAATAACACCCTTACACCAGGTGCTCTTAAAACCCAAGGGGAAAGAAATAATATTCTCTAGGAGTACCCAAAAATTTTAAGTAACACTCTTATATAAGGTGTTCTTCAAACCCAAGGGGAAGAAATGATGTTGCCTAGGAGTGCTCTTAAAATTTGGACTTGTCGAAATTCTTAAACCTTAAGGTTAAAGAGAGCCATTTCTCTTGGAGTGTTTTTGAAGTGTTCTTAAAACTAAGTTGGAAGAGNTAAAGTTTTTATCAAAAGTTTTAAATAACACCCTTACACCAGGTGCTCTTAAAACCCAAGGGGAAAGAAATAATATTCTCTAGGAGTACCCAAAATTTTTAAGTAACACTCTTATATAAGGTGCTCTTCAAACCCAAGGGGAAGAAATGATGTTGCCTAGGAGTGCTCTTAAAATTTGGACTTGTCGAAATTCTTAAACCTTAAGGTTAAAGAGAGCCATTTCTCTTGGAGTGTTTTTGAAGTGTTCTTAAAACTAAGTTGGAAGAGATGCGAAGAAATGATGTTGTCTAAGAGTGCTCTTAAAATTTGGACTTGCTGAAGTTCTTAAACCTTAAGGTTAAAGAGGGCCATTTCTCTTGGGGTGTTTTTGAAGTGTTCTTAAAACTATATTGGAAGAGATACACTTGAGAAACGAAATGTTTTACATAGTTCAATTTTATAACACAAATAAACTAAAAGGAAGAAAAAAAACAAAGTTTATAACACAAATAAACTAAAATGAAGAAAAAACAATGTTCAAATTCTAATATAACAAGAAATAAACTAACCTAAATTAGCACTACTAATACATGTTTTATGTATATAAGGAAATTAAATGAAAATGAGAAAAAAATTATTATAAATACTAAAAAATAATACAAAGTTATTCTAATTTTAATTTATTAAAATAATTAACATTTTTCTTTTAATTTCTTATATATAAATTTATTAAATTCAAAATTAAAATAAATTTATAAAATTATTAAACATTTTTTTTTCAAAGTAAAAAAGTGATCCAATAATGAGAGTAGAAATCACATTTCTTAAGTACTTAACACAATTAAAAAAAACTGGGAGTTTAAATACCTCACTTAGATCAAATATCCAACACCATCTAGTATTTCTTATATATAAGCATGTTATCATCTATCATAAAAACGAATTACTAACTTCTTAAGCATTCTCTAAATTACATCTTCGACAAATCTAAAAACAAAAACAAAAACAATTCAAGAAGAATATATTCTATGACCTCCAATAATAGCCACAAAAGGGACTTAGTGACCATGTTGTAAACAACCCATAAACTTCATAAGAAGTAAACACGAAACATCATAAACAATGGAAAGTTGTTTTAGTGGTCCCATCCCTCAGTGCTTCCAAAACATGTGAATTCTCTACCAAGTTTTGACCTTCCTTAGACAAGGAGTCAATGTCCATATTATGTTCCATATATACATGGGTATATATGAAATTCTCAAAAGTTCTTGAAACCCCCTAAAGTCCTTATGTAA
>SNQJ01S0033585.1:79407-104656 GCA_010110895.2 Picea sitchensis | reverse complement strand
GTGGAACACAACATTGGACTGCCACTATTTATTCATGTTGCTTGAATACCACAGTGTGTTGAACTTCGCAGCCAATGGTTTAAAGGGCTCAATGTCCAGGAAGGTCACACCTTCCGGCATCTCCCAGGCAATGAAAGCGATCAGGATCAATAACCAGCTGA
Source organism: Picea sitchensis (assembly GCA_010110895.2). Taxonomy (NCBI): domain Eukaryota; kingdom Viridiplantae; phylum Streptophyta; class Pinopsida; order Pinales; family Pinaceae; genus Picea; species Picea sitchensis. Next base: position 104,495 of record SNQJ01S0033585.1, on the reverse strand, counting down.
AGTGGAATTTGTACCCTTGATCTTGCGCTTCTCTGTAGTCAAGTTCTAATTGGTTTACCAGGTACTTCGCCCAATTCATTTGTAGGCCCTCCGCGCACTTCCATGCAAGGTCGACTACAAAACCACTCACTTGGTTTGGTCGATTCTTGCGTACTAACTTCCCTGTAATCATCTAACAGGCGAGGCACACTGTGCCACTCTAGATAGAAGCTACCTTGTAGCCTCACATTCCTTTCTCAACATCTCGATAAGTGTCTTTGATCCTTTGGGTGAGAGTGCGGTCCATGGATTTTCCAAGATAGAAATCCTGTGGGTCGAGTCCTTGCATGCTAAGCTCGGTGATCCAATTTATTAACATCGGATCCACTGTTATGCAATGGTTTAACCATATATAACCTCCATGGTAACAAAACAACAACAATTTGACACATGCATTCACTTCCTGGTGTCGTCTAAAATGCAGAATATTCATAACGTTCAGTAGGGTGGCCTGCGCGAGGTTGTGGGTGCATGACTGAGGGACGATCTTCGAATTCTTTCCCTTCGTTTTGGTCAGGTACTTATGCGGGGCGAGCATGTTGTAAAATTTTCGGTCGCCGAGGTTGAAGTCGCTAAACTTCAATGCTGCAATATTTTCTTGGTCTGCTTGCACTGCGCGTATCCCCTTCAGGAGGTACGCAGTGACCAAGGCGTACTTGAAATATCTAAGTACACTGTCACGGTTTACAACACTGCTCAGAGGTGGTATGTAGGTGGTTAATTTGCTTGGAATCAACGAAGCATTCTCGAGGTCATCCATGTGCTTGGTTCGCTTCTCATCGGATGGTCGGGATGGTCCAGCTCGAGCAGTGGATGGAGACGTTGGTAGTCCTCTTGTGGATGATGATTAGATACCTGTAGACATCGACATGACTCTTTCAGTCATCAGGTCGATCAAAACCTCCTCAACAACTCTTTTTGTAGCGCTCAACTCGTTCGACATACACACTTGGGGTTAACAATATTTGGTTCGGGGCGGTTATCTTAGACACAGTAATGAGAGAGAGGGCAGAAGCATGATGATCACGGTATAAACTCAACATAGTCTGTGGGCTCAAATTCTCAATTGGAAAAAGTGTTCTTGGTGCGTGGCGCGGTGGGATAAATAGGTAACTCGACAACGGGTCGCTTACAACGAGTATGAGGTATTCATTAACTCAGTTATGTCCATTATGGCATGGTCTCAATGGTCGGATGGCGAGATGGCTAGCCATAAATGGCTTTCTATCCATTCAGAGCATTGATGTAATGGTTATAACATTCCCCAATGACTATATTGCTTCATCATGGCGAAGTGCCATGTGTCGTTGTTCTGATATCTCAATGAAGCTCCAATTTTGCAAATTTTCCTTCTATGAGGTTCCCTCTGGAATTTTCTGTAACTTTTCAATCTTAGCCCTCTTCTTACTTAGCTTTCTAGCCTTCTTTCCAATGAGCTTCGTCTCGGTATGCCTTTTTCCATTCTGATTCTTATCTTCTTTTAACATAGTTACTTCACGTTGTTGAAATTATTTCCTAAGATTCGAGGGGTGATACTTCATCTTTGTTTGGGATAAATACTTCAGTCTTCCGTGAGTCCTATAATGTTCTTGCAGCTTCGACATCTGAGCCTCTAGTGTTAAATAACTTCAATCTTTTCTCTTGTTTTGCAATCAAGTGTGCGATCCTTTTGGTCATGAAATATTTTAACTCTTGTTTCTTCTGTTCCAAAACTTCTTCTTCCTTTCGTCTGGGTTGATCTCTATCAATCCAAGGTTTTCCTAGTAACATGGTAAACGGGGCGTTGTCTTCAATAAATTTAATAATCTCAAAATATTCTTCTGTCTAAGTTCCATTGACGTTCATAGTTATGCGAGCGAGCTTCCCACATAGGTTTATCACCTTTCCTCTGAATAGTCCTATTCCTCGTAATGAAGGGATCATAGCAGGCTTCCCTATGGTTTCCCAAGTTCTTTCTATCATGATATTCACCTATGTTTTTTCATCTAGAACACAATCAATGTCGAAGTCTCCTATTCTTACTTCAATGCATTATTTTTCCTTGAATATCTCTGATAGTTTGACATGTTGATGGTCATTTAGGGTTTTGTTTATTTGCAACAATACTTTCTCTGATTCTTCCTGGGATTCTGCCATTTATGGATCTGCCTTAGGGTTTTCTTTATTCAGATTCATTTCTTCCATCTTAGCAATCATTCTAGGGCAATCCAACACTTCATGGTCCATAGCTTTACAACAAAGACAACTAGTTCTTTTCCCAGGGCATTCCTTAGTAAGATGTCCCGGTCTTCTGCAACTATAACATAGGGTTAATCCTCTCTTTCTCTTAAATGATCCCCAACCTTTCCGATACTGCGCACTAGGATCATGGTAACTAACTTGCAAAAAATTCTTTCTAGGATCATGCATCCATTGGTTAGTCCAAGCATTCTTTCTATGCATAGGTATAACATATCTTTCACTATTCTTATTAGATCTACTCATATCAAGCCTTCTTTCATCTATCAGTGCCCTAGTTTTCAAGCTAGGATAGAACCTATCAAACATACCTAGATCCATACTTTAGAAACAAAAATTTCCACTTATCTTACTTCTACAGAGCACAAAGCTTCTAGATCTAAAAAATTTCACTATTCTTACCTTTATCAGAGCACAGAGCTTGCAGATCTTACCTCTTTTAATAAGAAATTCTCACTTTTACCTTTCTTAGAGAACAAAGCTTTCAGTTCTTGCTTCTCTCCTTCAGATCCGAATTTTCTTCAGATCGAGCTTCTTTATTTTAGCACAGAGCTTTATAAATCGGGTAGAATACTATGCACTAAAGCGACAGATCTATGCACAGAGATTTCACAACTTCCGGATGAATCTTTGCACAAAGATTCTTCTTTATCAGTTCCCAACAATCACATCTTCAGGTCCCGACAACGGAACCATTTGTTGGCACAGAGGAAGACCCGGGGTTCAACGCTACAATAGCGCACCAAAAAAACCCTAACTATCGGCCCTTTCGGCAACACTTGCGAAGAAGATGAAGTCTCACCTGAGGTAGAGGTAGGGGTGATTGCAGGACTCAAGTGTCTGGAACCTTAGCTGGGACACAGATCCGTGATTATAATACTTAAAAGAGCACTTAGCATCAACAGTTCATCAATATTCAACCAAAAACTACTACGCAGATGGAATAGAGCATCGCATCATTCTCATTGATCTAATGTAATTAAGCACTTAGCACAAACAGATGGATCAGATCTAGCAGAAGCAAGCACTAAGCACATTCATAGAAGTCATATCTAACATTCATAGCACAAAGCATAAGCAGATCTATCTATCTATATCAAAGCACTTAGCTAGAAAGTCATAAACATATTAAGACAAGCACAAAGCATAACAACATAGTATTTACGTGGTTCACCCCCACCCTGGGGCTACGTCCACCAACTCTTCTTCTTTATTGTCTTCATTCAATCAGTTACAAGCACAAAGCCTCAAAACCCTTACTCCGCACAGGACAAAATATCTACACAGCTCGCTAGATCCTTCTTCCTTGCGTTCCAACACTAAGCCTTCCACAGTCTTGCTACAATGAATTGCACTTAACTCTGCAAGTTTCACACAATATACACAAATCCTTACAATTCTTGATCACACAGATCCAACTCTTGGCACTTAGCCTACTTGCATACTAACATCACATAGATGTCTTTTTCGTCTCTCTTTACATTGCCTATACATCTATTTATACATACAAAATAGRCCTAAACATGGGTAAACCCATGGGACGACATCCCAATCCCGTTACATAATCCCAAAAACCCAAAAAGGAGACGAGATCCTGCGATCTTTGTTTCGTCTTGCGCTCCTCCTTCGACAGGCTGTTGAAGTCCAAATTTAGGTCAAACTTGACCAGATATCAACAAAACCTGGTCAAGGGCCAACACCCCCTGTTCATTTTCCATTTCACATATGGTGTTGACCCTCTTTCTCTGATTAGCATAATGGTGAAAATTTTTAGTATTCTCATCCCCTTTATCTAGCCACACAATGCAACTCTTCATCCTCCACTTTGATTCCCTCCTATCCAACAACTTCCTACTTTTACCTTCTAACTCCTTCGCTCTCTATGTTTCCTCATCCCTAAGGAAACCTTCAACATTATAATGATACAACTTAGAAATCTCACCCTCCACTTCTTTCAATTCCTTGTCTATATTCATATGCCTCTTTGATGCCTATGCAACCACAACCTCTTTTGTCTTATTCAAAGATGAGAAAAATCAATAACTACTTGACTCCCTAAGGCCTTGATCAAAACTTCTCCATTTTATTTTGACGAGTTGTTGATATTCCTCTTCCTCAAGTCAACTAGGGTTAAATTTAAAAGGACTCATGCATTCACTATATTGCCTCTCTATTTGAAGTAAAATTGGAAATATCCTAAAACCCCCTCTAGTGTCAACTCGAGACCTTATCCTATCAATTTCCACCAAGATATTTTCAGATACTAAAAACTTTTCAAAAATCCTTGAGAATGTGTCCCCACCTATCATGTATAATCCTCCAAGTAATATCGATTTTATGTGTCCCTACATCCACAAATCCCACAACTTCAATCTTATGTTTGAAATAATATCCATGTCGATCAATTCTCATCATGACCCCCCTTTTGATCTATTCAAGCTAAAGTATAGATCACCTCCAATGATGACTCCTTACTCCTATATACAATCCAAAGAGATAAAACTATCTCATAAACAGTACCTCTCATCATATGGACCATAACAATTTATCATTGAGAATATCTGACCTAGTGCCTTAAACATGAACTTTGTCCATAAACTTGAGTCAAGGATAGAAAAATTTAGTAAGGGAATAAATTTTCTCCATCCAATAAGAACCCTGCCAAAATTACCCACCACATCTACAACAAGGAAATCCCAGTCCTTAAGGATTTTTCCCAAACCCCCAATGATATTTTTACCATATCCTATATTTCCTTGAACCATAATAATTTATCTCTTGAGAAGCTTGATCAACCGATCCAAAGCCAGTATTTTGGAGGCATGGCCAAGACCTCTAATGTTGATAAATAAAATTATTATTGATCACCCCCATCCGGGGATTGTCTTGCTCTAAGGACCCTTTTAATAAACTTTTATTTCCCTTTTTTTATCCCCTTTAAATTTGTCTCTTGAGCACAATCAAGAAACAATTGTATTCCAACTGAAGATAGAGTTATCTCCTTGATAGGTTCAAGTCCCAAATCCTCTTCCCTCCCTTTACCCCCAATTGAACTTAACCCCTTCCTAGACTTTAACTAGTATCTATAAGATGAATTTAGGTCCACGTTAATCTCAATACTACTCAAACTCTAGCCCACGACCTTCTCTAAGAACCATCACAATAAATTTTCCATTACTGGAGGAAGGGGTATGATTATCTTTTTCAAAAGCTATGATAATGGATTTAGGGACAACAAAACACCCCCTATCCCTTGTCCTACTCCCTTTACTTTCCTCATAACTTTAACAGACTCTAATGGGGTTGACCAATTGTTCTTTTCCACTACATTCTTATTTACCAAGCCTAATTTAGGACAAACATAAGTAGAATTTGAATGAGACTTACTTGCACTACCATGGAACTCTTCTACTAATGCCCTTTTTGTGGCTTTTGAGCATTGTGCTTCCAGAATTTTATTTGACTCTGAATGAGAAAAATGCAATTCCTTCCTAGTCACCACTTTACTCATTGCACCCTTTACTACCAACTTGACCTCGCCTGGGGACTTATCCTTTTTCACCTTCCACCAGGAACTCCCTGACTTTGCAATCGAAATTATTCTCACATCTCAACCTCATTTATTTATTTTTCCTTTGACCTTTCTACTTTATCCCAACCTTATTCCTCCAAACTTCATTGGAAAATCAATGCACACAATCCACCACTATATGGTTGTGGATATGGCATCTAGCACATCTAAATGGAATATTAACATAATCCAAAAACTACAAAGACAAAATCTCCAACCATTATGTCCATACAATGCATCAAAACTTCACTTATGTCCATTTCAACAACGATACAAGCCATTGTTCTAAAAGTGCTTTCTTTAAATGAAAAGTACACCTCTAATGTCCAACCCAAATTATTACCAATTTCCCTCAAAATATTTTCCTACCACAACTCCATAAGTAATCTTGAGAACTTGACCCAGATCCAAATTTTCATAACCACCGGTACACAAACCAAGATTATTAAACTCAATTCAACACTTAAAAAAGGAAAATTTACAAAACATTGGAATTTATAAATTAATACACAAAAAAATTCTTATTATTAATTATTTTATACCTATGCTATATATATATTTCACTCTATTACTGTGTTTACATGTTATGTTTAGTATCGTATTTAATTATATATTTTTATCACACAAATTAAGAACACTCCTTACTTTTTATTCAAAACCAAAGTAATATTACTTTTAATGTCCTTTTCACCTCAATGTGTTTTAGAAAAAGGTAGAAGAGTAGTTTTATTCTTACTTTGCTTTGTTGCATCCCTAAATATTAAATATTATAGTATCTTAACTTTTTCAACCTATATATTGTTCACCATATATATATTCTTTAGAAAAAAGTGTAATTTTATTCATTCGTAGAGAACCAAATTACATTTTGTAGGTGTTGTAAGTACGATTCAAACATGGGAAAAAATAGGTCAAAAAGTAAAAGCCGGAAGAGGCCAATGAGTTGGCTGATAAGCCACAACAAAGTATACAAATAAAAGAGTTGAGTCCATTCTTGAAAGAAACAATATATGTCCAGATAACTGCATGAAATTCCACTGCAAAGAAGCACGTCAAAAGAGCAGTCCCAAACAGAAAACCATGGAGACAATATGGACCAGGTCAGAGCGGTATGAAGCTCCCACATCAATTGGGCATACATCGAACCCTGAAAAAACCATCACTGGTGACTAGATGGACCAGGTCAGAGTGGTATGAAGCTCGCCCATCATCTGGGCATACATCAAACCCTGAACATACCAACACAACGAGAGAGAGGAACTACAGACTGATGAGCAGACCCCCAAAACCTACCGAGAGCGGGAAACAAGATGAACCCCGAAGAAAACCTAGATGCAGGATGGACCGGATCAGATCGGCATACATACTCTCTAAAAAGAGAGGATCCAAAACTCCAAACCCAAGCTACAAAGGATCTGAAACTCGGCACCAGAAAAATTGCAGCCAAATCCACAAAGCATAGGGTATGCATCTGACCCTGAACAAACCTAAAATGTAAAAGGGAGAACAAAGAAGCATCATGATAACCTGCCAAATGAGATGCCACCCACAGAGAAAATCGAAGGCAAGATTGCTAGAAACCCCAAGACAGTACAAGACGGGCCAATGATAGATCCGAGAATACTACAACTCCTCTCTGAGAAATTCGAAACCAAAAAATGAATCCGCTCCCAGAGAAAACACCAACGGAAGGACGACCAAGCAAACGGAGGTTGCGAGCACTGAAGTCCACCCAAAGGAAGGACATTTTTAAGAGAGGACTCGCAATGATCTGATCAAGAGAACCAAGGCAACAAAATTGCAACACCAGTAGATACTGCAGTTAAACGATGGGTCGTCGCCACCAACCAGAGAGAAGTCTAATTCACGCGTGAAGATCAAAGAACATTAAGAGATGAGACTTCCCTAAAGAAAAATCCATGATAGGAAGACTTTGGATTAGAAAAAAACCGCCAAGAAAAAGATAGCTTCAGGTCGAAGGAGACCACTGAGAAATCTACACACGGAAAACTGAATAGAAAAATAAAAACGAAGAATCTGCGACCAGAAAAACCCTAAATACAGACCCCGAGCCAACTTTTTCAACCCAAACTCAATCTATTATATATATATATATAAATATATATAATTATAATTTAACTATTAATCCAGTCACCTAAAATTTATTATACCAATATTTATCTAATCACTTGATAAGCAAATCTCAAATGAAGCAACGATTAAACATGTATCTAATCATTTAAAATACAAAATAAATAAGTGAATACAATGTCTATTTTCCCTATACATAAGTAATTATAAAAAATACAAAAATAGAACATTATACCTAGATTTGACAATTCAATGATGGTTGACTTGGAATTGTGTTTCCTCGTACTAGCGTTCTCCATAGGAAATGCATGTAACACAATCACTTTTCTCCAAGCTAACATGTTTTTGAGTTTTAAAGTACCATGTATGTAGGGGGTTTGAAAGTAGATTAGATCTCACATGCTCTAACACTCACCTAGTGTTAAACCATAATCTGATTGCATACTCTTGTTCCATTGAAAATATTTTAGCAACACAGTTACGTTGTCATTATTATCCCATAGCCCAATTCTATCAACCCTATATACCTTCCCCGCCATTCTCTTATTAGCATTGCTTTATAGTTAATAGAGAGGATTTTATCCTAATTTTATGTATTGTTTCATTTTTTTTTTATTGAGAGACAAGTATGTCCCAAGTGTTTCCTTCACATTCATCTCCTTGCATGAATTTTACAATAACAAAGTGTCACTTCTCAAATTCATCCTTGCATGACTTTCAAGGATTGTCACTTTTCCTTTTTAACAAATATTGTTTTCAAATTCAACTTTTTGCATGCCTTACAAGTGCCCTCTCAACACTTGCATTTTCACAAGTGTTCCTTTTATTTTAGTAATATTTTCTTCACGTGTCTCTTTTTTTAATTCATTTTTTTAACATTATTTGGATATCATGTTCAATATAAAGTCCCATGATTAGTTTCTTTGCTAATAGTACTAATTTTAAAGTGGTGATCATATATATCACATTATGGATTCAACACACACTTTCAATATAAAGTCTCACACACTCTCAAAACATTCCATACTTAAACACCTTTGCTTTAGAATGGATTTTCCACAAAGTATTATCATAATAAATAGATGGCTTCCATCAATTGAGATTGTTAGTATGGTCCAAATAATGGTTGGATATATCTGAGGTTTCATTGCTCACAACTTTACACACATATGCTAGTGTACATTAGTCCATGTTAAATTAAATATATTATCATATCAAAATTACTACACATTATATATATATAACAACAATTGCATTACATATGCCACATACCATACTTATGTCCCATGTGCCACATTAATCACATTTGTATCACATGCACCACATAGACCACACTTGTCTCAGTTGTACCACATAGACCAACAATTGTGCCTTTTTCATTACATAGATCACACTTGTGCCACTCACGCCATATACCACATAGATCGTCAATTGTGTTGTTTGCTCCACATAACTTGTCTTGCACATATATGTAGTAATCAACCTTGTAAATGTGGCGCTTAGTGGACATATGTAAGAGGGTGACAAGTCTTATTTACAATGCTTGACCTTTATGACTTGATGACCCGATGAGCTTCATGTATGATAGGACTAGCCAAAGTAATCATTAAACACATGTTTATTATGCAAAATAGAATGGTCAAGAAGGTGGAGCACTACGAAGAAATTGTAAAAAATATAGAAAATTCTTCCATCTTTGTCTCTAACCACTCATTTTCTTCCAATAGATCTAGGTTACCTTTAATTTTTCATTATAAAAAATGTATAAGTAATTACATTATCTTTAAGAAAATGTAGATTAAGTAACCTAGTTTGGGTCTTTGACCCTTATAGACTCAGATTTGGAGTTTGATATTAATTTATGTATCCCTTTCATTGAATTTGAATAGCTAGTTACAACCATGATTAGTCAATCCCATACACTAAGTTGTTTGTTGGACATTACTACTGATGTGCCAAAGGATGTTGCATCCCCTCACCAAGGAACTTGAACATTTGCATGTGTACATTTTTCCTTTTTATTTTGTACATCCTTGCTTTGAGTGAAATGGTGTTAAGCTGGTGAATGTTCCAATGAGATTAATTGTCAAACTTTATCATAATCTATCATAGGGATTGTGTCCCTCTTCAAATTGGAATTGTATGAATCATGCAATCTCTTCATTCCTACTTAGAGGTTGTCTATCATAATAATCTTCTTATGAGGTCTTGGGCTATGTTGTCATGATCATAGCCATATGGACATCACCTAACTCATAGGACATGACAATAAACTCTTTTCATGCACCCAACTTGGAGTGAACTACATCCTATTTTGGAAATTCCCAATGAATCATATGAGAGAGAATCCAATCTTGTTGTTTCATTGGTTCCCCTCTTTTCCCTTAGTGAGATCTTAGCCTATGTACAAGCATCCTTTAAATCAATAATTTCTTTGCATATATACTTTGCAATTGAAATTTATATTCAACACATAATATAATTCCTAGATTCAACAAGAATCGTTCCATTCTAGAATTATCTTATTTAGTACACCGTGACTCAAGTTAAGTTCCACACAAAATTAGGCACATGAGTGTTAATGTCAGACATCCAAAATTTCCCTTGGGCATTACCAGTTCTTTCTTGCACTTGTAAAATCCCCATAAATAGGGGTAGGTTTGGTAGGTACAATCACACAAGAGTAGTCAATACATACATGATAGTTGGATTAAACTTTGGAAACCAAGGTGTTATTGTGGGATTTTCTCTTGTATATACCAAGTAGTCTTATACTTTGGTGAATTAAAGTATGATATGTTTTAAATTAGAGTAAATTTGGGGTTTGAAATGAGCTTCATAAGAAAAATCTATATTGATGAGTTGGAATTCAAAAACCAATAGAGTTTCAAGAAATTGAGTCAATGATTATCATTGAGTTGGATTTACAGAAGTCAAAGATAATTATGTGTCATATTTTTATTTGGGAATATTTATCTACATATAAACCTTACTTTAATTAAAGTCTTGGTAATATCATCTTAAGATATGATAAATTTATTTTTGAAATATTAAATATAAAATATTTTATATTATCATTATTTCAAGTCTTTAAAAAAATAAATCTCATATTAATTAAAATCATAATAAAGTTATCTTAAATTATCTACATAAAAACTTTTATATCACATATATAACAAGAGGAGTTGCAAGAAAACAAGCCCCTACCTTCGAGTGAGTATGTCATACAAGGAAAATATACCTACATGCTTTGGATTCAGTGTCACGTTGCATATGTAAGAGGCTCCAAAAGTGAGGATGGGCCAAAAAGAAAAAAGAAAAAAAGAACAATGTAAATATGTCACAAAAGAGGACAGTGGATTTGTTGTAGCAAAGGAAGAAATATGTTCTTGAATGAGCTAAGGATGTAAGGTTTATCTTATTAGTAAGAACATATTTTTTTATCATCAAATCTTTGGGAGCTCGTCCACGAAATTTGAAGCTTTGTGACCTTGAGATCCAACTTCCAATAAATTTCCACCCAGTGCATAATGATCCACTAACAACATGCTAGAAGTTGATATTTCCATTTGAGAACTCTTTCTCGACGACAATGGAGCATGAAATTTATCTAATTTGCAAATTGCTTCATTATGCGGCTGGCGTAGGATATATAGGATTTCATGTTAGCAATCAATTTTCAAAATTGTGTTTTTTTAACATTTATATATTTAAAATATTACCCTTTTAGAACATTAATCTCACTTATATTTTTTTCATAAGTTTTTCAATTCCCCTATAATTTAAATTCTTAGTAAATGTTTCCATTTCAATGTCGATATTACCGACAAAAAAAAATCATACATTTACATATCAAAATTTAGAAATGTTTGATTTCATACATTTACATATTTAGAATATTACCCTTTTACAATATTAATCTCTCACTCTTATTTTTTTAATGTTTCCGTTTCAATGTTAATGTATATATTTTTCGACCTTTTTGTATTATTTAGTTTAAAAAATAACATGGTTATAATTTCTTTAACACCTATTTTATTTCAACTACTTAGTTTTTAAGCTTGTTTTATTTAAAAATTGATTAATATATGATCATTGATATTTTCCTAGCACGCATGCTTTGGGTGGTGGCCATGGAAGTTAGGAGTCTATAGTGTTAGGTTTTTTGTGTGGCTACATGGTACACATGCATTAGGCCGCGGTCACAGTAGCTGAGAGTCATCGATCAAGAAAGGCAAGTGAAGTCATACAAAGTAATACTTCATGATTTACCAGGAGGTACTAGGAGGGGCCTAGGAATTTGAGTTGGTGGACGGGTTCTACTACACTGGGATTAATAGCATTGAGAGCACGTTCAACAACATATTTATGCTTCGTTGTGTGGCCGAGTATCTGGATATGAAAGAAGAGATCCAAGAAGGGAACATGGTGAGGTGAATCAAGGATTTTCTTAAGGGCTTGCACTTCTGGAGTTGGTGGGAATTGATAAATGCATTGAAGGACTGCAAGGTCATGGTTTTGACAACATATTCTACAAGGATTATTCGAAGATGCATTGATGTACTCATAGAAAGAATGAATGCTAACTGTGATACCAATCTTGCCTCGTCTTCTCCATATAGTATTGGGGTTTGATATTCTAACTATATGAGAAGCTATAAGAGCTCAAAAACTAAAAGGAGGTGGTGGTTTGAATATCTTTCGTTGTTGAGTATGTATCTGATGGAAAGAACTGTCAAAACCATGATTTCTCACAAAATGGATAACTAGGTTATCAATATATTTTTTTCTCATTACTTGAAGCCTTCCTTGCCCATGCTTGGCTACAACTCCATATTCCCCAAGAAGAAATGTGGGAGGGGCGAGCAGATTATGTATGGATATACCCAGAAAGTGGAGAGGGAGGTTCTAGAAACTGTTGTGATTTTTCTTCATTCTTTGGAGAGAGAAGCAATCTTGGATAGCATACTCATTCCTACACCCTAGGGTATGAGGTGATGGTTTATGTGTCTAAATTTCCCACTGGTCCCGCAGAGCCCACTTCTGTCATTTGCTGCAAAAGTTAGTTGAAGAGGTTGGGTAGTCTCTTGGAAAAGTATATTACATAGGTTGCCTTAGATGTAAATCTCAAGCCCTTCAAATTTCAGGTGCTCCTTGAATAATTTCTAGATGATGCGAGAGATTCCTTTGATGTGCTTTACATAGCCTTGGGCGTGTATCTCGAGGTATTCCCTAGATGGATTCTCTAAAACAAACTCTTTAATATAGCCTCAATAGATACCATTACCAAATTCTCTAAATTATTAATGTTCCTTCATAATTCTTCTTGAAAGAGTTACAATTAAGTTCTTTGATGTGGCCATAATTATTACCAGGAACAATAGATCTTAATAGGATGTCAAAATAAACTTCATAACTAAATGCGCGTTATTTCAACATTATTGCTAAGCATTGGGTAAACTTCATAACTAAATGAACATTATTTCAACATTATTGCTAAGCACTGGGTATGCAATTTTATTTAATGATGTCAAGTATGTGTGATTTACAGATTATTGAAGAGGGTCCAATTATAGTTGCTAAACAAGAAACTGTGAAGCAATTAAAGCAGGGTGCACGGTGACATGCAAAGTGTGCAAGCTATGTTGGGGTTGTAACTATTCAATTTCTTTATAGCATGGACTCCCACGAGTATTCTTTTTTAGAATTTAATTCCCGCGAAGTCTTCATTTACATGTATGTGAATCGATTCAAGAATTGAGATATAGGCTAGTTACCCCCTCAATCTAGGGGTAACTAAGGATATCATGTCTTGAGGCTTGCAGGTAGAAGACATGGAGTTCTGATAGTTAGATCGAGCAATAAAACCCACGGGGCCCCTCTTATTCATGATTGCATCATCATTCATCACTGACAACAAAGCAACATCCACTACATCGACTTGGTCCAAGAAGAAAACAAGTCTTTCTTCATGAGGTAACAAGTCTAGTATCATGGTAAGTGTCATTTTAATATCTGAAGCATTTGAGCATGTTGCAAAGAATACTTTCTTGATTATGAAACATTTGCTTGGAGATTATAAATTTTTCCTAGTTTCACCTTGGTGAGTGATCGGAAATCCTTAAGACACCACTTATTTCTTTAAGTATATACATGCAATATCTAACTTAATCCAGAATAATTTACTGATCGTATTGGGGTGGTTTGCAGAATTATGATGATGTGTTTTTAAACCCAAAATCTCATAAAATGATGATTAGTTTGTTTAATGATGAGATGATACAATAGTAAATTAAAGAACTCAAATTACATAGAGATTACACACTTTTGTTTCATCTTTAAGTTATCTTTAATCCAACAAAAACTTCTTTCATCATCTCCAAATACCAAAAATCACATGTAAAATGACTCACATATGCTAATTTAATGGATGCTTTTAAATTCCATTACTCAAAACAAGAAAATAACTTCACCATTGAAATCCTTGCGAAATTTTGAGAAATTTGATTATAAAGTCGACAAATCTCCAAACTGGCTCAATTTCATCCTCTTTGGCACATAAAACAATACATTAAATTCTCATTAATGGAAAATTGAGAGAATACTTTTACAAATTACTTCAAATCACAAAATATACCTCAAATTCATGATCCTTGTGAAAAATCGTAAAAAATGAGTATAAAGTTTCCTATGTTCCGTCAATATACCTCATGGTACGCTTTACAAGACAATCATATTTGGCCTCTCCTTAGCACACAAATTGAGACATTCGTACAACCTCGAAATATGTACCCTATCTTGGAAACTATGCCACCTCAGGATATGTACATACCTGATAATCTATGCACATCGAGATCTATGCCCAATATATAGGGTGCGGCCTCCCAAACCTTCGTCCGCACATTTGGAAACTTAATTACTAAATTTAGTGGCCCGTTAAATGTGGGTCGTTGGAATAATGGTTAATCCATTGGATAAAATGGTAGAGGTCCGAGGTTCTATTCTCTTCAACTCTTGACATATTCGTTGGATTTTATTGCATATGCTTATAACCATACGTTATAAATAAAAAATGTTATAACTAACATATAACATACGTATGGTTTTAACATAGCTCCCGTGGATATATTGTTAGCCCCTTCCACGAATAGGATGTGGGTTATATGTTATATCACACGACCTTAAACTAGGGGTTGAGGGCTAGGCCCTTGGCCCCTTTTAAACCCCAAATGAAATATTACATAACTTTAAATACAATGTGCACCATTCGTATGTTAGAACTTATGTGGTGGTGCGTTGGTAGTGGGGGATATGTTAAGTCTTGGAAGGTTATGGATGTCACAGGTTCGACCCCCATTGACTCCATTAACAAACCATATCCATTTAGGCCAATGGAAGGTCATCACATGGCGAATTATCATTGGTTTACATTGCCACATGTCATTCAACAATTCAACCACTTGTGCATCGCTTGTCAACCTATGATTGAACCACCTGGAGGTACAATCTGTCCATTCATGTCATTCAACAATTCGACCACTTGTGCATCACTTGTCAACCTATGATTGAACCACCTGGAGGTACAATCTGTTCATTCATCTGCCAACAATCATTTGCTATGTGTCACCCTTGCAGTGGTGACACATGTTACATTTTTTACCCATGTACTTTGCCCTTTGACCTGGTTGACTGGAACTTTGACCGCTTATAACTTTTGCATACGAACTTTGTTTGAGGCATCGTTTGCGTCGTTGGAAAGATGACGATGAGATATATGCATTGATTCCATTTTAAATATGATTTGAGATGATCAAATTTTGAGCATTTATGGATCCCCTGGGACCTCTGTGAGCATTCTAGATCTCCTGGACCTCTATGAGTGTTCCTTATATCTTCCTAGATCAGTGAGTGACATAGTTTCCTAGTAAGTGGGCCACCTTCGGGAAAAGGGTTGCTACTAGGTGGTCCTTTGAAGGGTCATCACACCATTCCAACTCATACTTACCACTTTACACTCTTCTTTCCCTTTTGTCTCCTCATATTTTGGGTTTTCTGGGTTCATCAACCCCAAGAAGGGATTGTACCTCATTTCATGGGAAGAAGGGGATAAATTACTAGAGGTGTTGTAGCTAGAAAAAGATAAAATACAATCATTATAATTCTAGATTCTCACCCTAAGGTCTTGAGAGCAATGAAACACTACATAAAATTCAAGAGCCTTCTAAACACATAATAAATAAATGTCTTGCTTGTCGAGGGAATGCATTTGCAGTGTCTTTTACTTTCCATTTCATATGGCACTCAATGTGTTCCTAGATTCAAGTGGCATGCCATTTCTCTTTACTTTCCATTTCACATAGCACTGAATGTTCAGACTTTAATAAATTAAATGGCAAGGGCTTGGAAAAAGGTTGCATTGCAAATGAAGTTGTGGCACACCCTCTATAAAGGCACCCATAAATGAGACAATACAACCCCTTGTATGTCAAGAATCCCATACCTAGAAGTCTTTCCCCAAATCCACATCACACTCACTACATGACTTAGACAGGTTCCTCTTAGGAAAAATCCCTTGACTTGGGGATTGTCCTACCCAATAGGGCACCATGACACCCCTCCCATACCTAAATTGGCAAAAACATATAAGTACTTTCAACATTTTTTTAGTTTGAAAAGGGGTGTTTGATGCACATGTTTGGGTGGTTCTTGTATTAGATATAGATTACTTGGCATGATACTGTGACTTGTGAGCCCTTGGAGGGTGTACTTGTTTGTTCTTGTAGGACTTTTCCCACTGGATGGATGCTAGACCCCACGTATGGGGAATCATTTGATGAGGAATGTTTCACCTTGATGATGGAGGAAGTTTCCTTTGGAGGCACCCTAGAATGATAACACGATGAGGCTCCACCCTTCTCCACTTGGATGATGGCCTTTGGAGGCCTAGACGTCACCCTTCTAGACCTTGACGTCACCTTGGGGAGCCTAGGGTTTGATGGAGGAGTATTTTGGCATTGACATTGGCATATGTGTAACGTACCCAACCACCCACAGGCTAGGTACGCTACTTCAAGCTCGCTTATGAACTAATTTCAAATTCTGACAAATTTTTAATTAATAAAGATGCATGAAATATTCACATGCAGAGATCAAGATTCATGCTACAACATAAAATAAATGGACCATATGTCATGCACAACAATAACTAGCAATCATGCATATTATAGATACAAATTTCATAGATAAATAAATACACAACATAAATAAACATACATGTAAATGAAACCATGACATAGAGCACTTATCTTTAATGAAATGAATCACCAACTGGCTGTAGACCAAGGACGTTCCACCCAACCATAGACATTGTTATTCCAAGTCTTAACAACAATGTCACCCTTGATCCAGGGCTATGAATCCACAAGGACAGTTCCAGACTGTCACTTAGCTTCCCAAACCAGTCAGTACTCAAGCTCTCATAGGCTACTCAATACACACAACAATCCAAAGTACACCATATCTCTTCTACCTAGCCTACACAACCCAAGAGAATGGACCCCCTTATCTGCCACGTAGTCCCTTAGGTTGTTCACCTCCTTCTAGGGCTCTAGTGCATCTAGTCAAGAATCTCCATGTTGGGACTCTCAATATTCGTATTTGTGGGAAAAAATTAACACATCCCAATGCATATTAGACATGCATGCATTAATTCATGGTTGGAATACATGAGCAATCATTACAACCAACAAAACCATGGCTCCTCTCCAACAATTTGTTTTTCTTTCCCAAGCCAAAACATGAATGAGAAATGACGAGTCGGTGAAAAAATTAATGGAGAGTGAAAAAAATGAAAGGTGTGAACAATGAAAAATGAAAAATGAGTGTGTGAGTGAAGAAGAAGAAGAAGAAGAAGAACCCCCAAAAAACCCACAAGATGGGTTTATATATTTACTTGCAAATCAAGAACCACATGACCTTCCCAAAGAAGCTCATGTAACGACTCCTCTCCATTAAAATTTTTATGGGTAAATAAAATATAAAATAATACTTAACCCTTCAATCCCCCTTTATTTTGAAATCACAGCCCCATATAACTCTTGTCCTTATCTGTCTAGAAACTAGTGATGTATTTATTATTAATAATGATCAAAACATTTCATTTCCTAGGCACACTGGCCTCTTTTAATTGTTTTGGCACTCTAGCCTTTCATAAATTAACAAAACACATTATTTAATATGGGGCTCAAAAATGGGGTATTACATTCCCCCCCCCCTTATTTTGGCACTACCCTCAGTGCATATACAAAACATAAACCAAAACTTCAAAATTTATTCAAAACGTTGTGGGTAATCTACCTGCATGGAATCTTCATGCTCCCAAGTAGCATCTTCGGGACCATATCAATTCCACTAGACCTTTACCATCTCTATAACTCAATTCCATAGCATTTTGACTTTTATGTCCAATATTCGCATTGGTTGGACCTAAAATTCTCCCTCCGTCTCTACCTGAATCAGATGCCAATCAATAACATGGTTAGGATCATGTACATATTTTTTTAGCAAAGAGACATGAAATACATTATGCACATTCATGGAAGCAAGAAATGCAAGCATGTATGCAACTGGCCCTATTCGGTCCAATATCTCAAATGGACCACATAATCTGACTACTAGCTTTGTACAACTACCCAACTTCAAAGAGCCCTTCTTGGGATTTACTTTTAAAAGCACATTCTTCCCCACTTTAAATTCTCTAGATGTCATGTTCTTATCTGCATAAATATTCTATCTATCTTGACTTTCCTTTAAATTCGACTTAATTCTAAGTATCTGGTCTTCCATATCCTTAAGAAATTATAGCCCAAGTACCACTCTGTCTGTCGAGTTGTCCCAACTCACTGGGGTATTGCATTTACTACCATACAAAGCTTCAAATGGGCTCATTTTCAATGAAGTTTGATACCCATTATGATAGGAAAACTCAACCAAGTGCAAGTAATCTTCCCACTTGGATGGCTTATCCATCACATACATACTCAACATGTCTTCAATTACTTAGTTGACTCTCTTTGTCTTCCCATCTGACTGTGGATGGTATGTTGTGTTAAAGTTCATATTTGTACCAAATACTTTAAACAATCCCCTCCATAAATTTGAAGTAAACTTTGTATCTCTGTCTGAAACAATTGCCTTAGGTATCCCATGCAACTTAGCAGTCTCCCTCATGTAAATTTATGCAATATTAGTTGTTGTATGAGTCATTTTTACAGGAACAAAATGAGAAGCCTTGGTCAATTTATCAACTACTACCATGATTGAATCATGTTGTCTTTTTGTCCTGGGAAATTTAGTTATAAAATCAATGGTTACCACTTCCCATTTCTTCTCTGGAATTGGTAATGGTTGTAGCAAACCCATTGGGTGCCTATTCTCAACCTTCACTCTCTGACATTCCATACATCTGTCAATGTATTCAACACCATTTGTTTTCATTCCTGGCCAAAAGAATTGGCTTCTTACTGCTGCAATTATTTTCTGGTAACCAATATGTCTGGCATATGGAACATTATGCATTTCTTTTAATACCAAATTCCTAAGTTCTCCAGAACTAGGAACATAAATTATATTTTTATGCATAAGTAATCCATCTTCCTTCATCTCATATCATTTAATTTTATGTTGTGCATTTTCTTGCTGTAAGCTTTCCTTTACCTATAGGTAATGTTGATCTATAACAACAACATCTAAAATTATGCTCCTTAAATTTGACTGAATCATACTAACAACTATAGCATGCATGAGATGTACTCTTCTACTAAGTGCATCAACAACTTTATTTTTTTTTCCTTTGATATGATTGATGTCAAAATCGTATTCACTTAAAAATTCTAGCCATCTCGTTTGTCTAGAATTTAAAGTTGGTTGTTCAAAAATATATTTCAGACCACTATGGTCTATTCTTAATTCAAATCTTTTCCCCATGAGATAATGCCTCCACATATTCAAAGCGCGAATAATGGCAACAAGTTCCAAGTCATGTGTGGCATAGTTCCTCTCATGTTCTTTAATATTTTTGGACTCATAACCAATGACATGTCCATTTGACTGAGGAATCCACCAAGTCCTTCCTTTCGTGCATATATACATGCCAAAAAAAATTCATTTGGGTCAACAATCTTTAGAACATGTGCACTAGTAAGTAATTTTTTCAACAAATTAAAGTTCTCTTCACACTCAGATGTCCATTCAAATTTAATTCCATTCTTTTGCAAAGAAGTGATGGGATGAAAAATCTTAGAGAACCCTCCTATAAATATTCTGTAGTGATAATCCCATAAAGGATCTAACTTCTGAAACATTCCTAGGTGTTGGCCATCCTCTAATGGCTTCAATCTTCTCTGGATCCACTGTTATACCTTGTTCTAAAATAATGTGTCCCCAGTAATGTATCTTTTCTTGGTAAAAAGAACACTTACTAAGCTTGGCATACAACTGATCTTCCCTCATCACTTGAAATACCAATCTTAGGTGATGTTCATGCTCTTCCTATGACTTAGAATAGACAAGTATGTCGTCCAAGAATACTATGACAAACTTATTCAAATAATTTCTAAATATTCCATTCATTAAACACATAAAGACAGATGATGCATCGGATAGTCCAAATGGCACCACTACAAATTCATAATTCGCATACCTGGTTCTAAAGGTTGTCTTATTTATGTCTTCTTCCTTGATTCTTACATGATGGTACCCTGATCTCAAGTCTATCTTTGAAAATATTTTTGCCCCTCTTAGATGATCAAAGAGGTCATCAATTCTGGGTAGAGGGTACTTGTTCTTTAGAATGGATTTATTCATCTATCTAAAGTCAATACACAACCTCAAAGTTCCATCCTTTTTGAGAAAGAGTATTGGTTCTCCCCAAGGTGAAGCACTTGCACGTATGTACCCTTTCTTCAACAATTCTTCCAATTGCATTTGTGATTCTTTTAATTTTGGTGTACTCATTCTTTAAGGTGTTTTTGATACTAGGGAAACTCCTGGCACTAAATCAATAGATAAATCCATCTCCCTATTTGGTGGAAACCCTGGTATTTCCTGGAATACATCTTCAAATTCTTGTAGTACCGAAAATTCTTCAAGGCTTGGCCCCTTTGTATTTTTTGTCTCCTCCACATGGGCTGCATACAATTGACATCCTTTTCTTAAACATCTCTTCAGTTGTAAGGCTGAAATATCCCTTATAGAGATGGGTCTTGGAACTCCTTTCACAGTGCTATGTTTTCCTTCTTCATCAAGACATGTAAATGCCTAGTTATGAAAATCTAGGACAACATGATGCTTATCCAACCAATCCATTCCAATTAGAATATCATAAGACCCCAATGGTATAATATTTAGATCAACATTAGTATTCACACTATTAAGACTTATGGAACAACCTCTGACCATATCATGGGTTCTCCTTTTGGTTTCAGTGGATAGCTTAACTAAACTTGAGTTTTCAAGCTTACTTTTCTCTAAATGTAATCTATCCATTATTTTAGGATCAATGTAACAATGACTTTCTCCTTAATCAATTAAAACAACAACAATATGATTAATCATCTTACCTTCCATCTCGATCATATTGGATTGGTACTCTCCTTGTCGATCATCTAAGGAGGCATATATTCTTCCCATGTCTTCTACTATTGTATCCTCTTGGATGTTGTGCATGGTATTCACTTTGTCTTTTTTGTGAGGGAAATACTTGTACACGTGATCTTCTTTGCATCCCCAACACTGGATTGGTGGTCTTCCCCTTTTTCCCAAGGAGTCTTCTCTCTTGGATTCATCCTTAGCATATTGGTCGGGATGATTTTTATTTGGGCTATTTCTATTGAAAGGAGGTTTGAATCCTCTCTTTCTATAGTCAAACTTCTCCTTCTTCTTATCCTTCCAATATTTTTGCAAAGACTCTCTTCCCTTTCCTTGCTCATATAGGTACTTAGCCTTCCTAATGGTCTAAGTAAACGTCTTAGGTTCTTCATATTGAATTTATCTTTATAAAAGGATGGAAGTCCACTCAAAAACCTTTGTATTTTCACCTTCTCATCTTTTATAAACCCCACATACTTTAGCAACCCCAAGAACTTATTTTCATACTATTCCATGGTCATGCTTCCTAGCCTGAATTCAAAKAAATCCTGCATTTTATTGTCATAGAATTTCTCTGAAAGGTACTCCTTTTGAAAATATTTCTTGAAYTGCTTCCAAGTGGTCCTACTCTCATTAATGTTCTCAAATTTCTTCAGTTGATCCCACCACATAACAACTTTCCCATATAAATGGTATGTGGGAATTCTGGCTTCTAGGTTTGATGAGTATTTATGCAATTGAAAATACCTCCTGAGTCCAAGCAACCATGATTCAACATCATCTTCCCTTTCTCTTTCACCATCAAAGGATGGTGGCTTAAGCTTCCTTAACTCTCCTTGAAAACTGTCCAATTCATGTCTTATTCTTTGGTGCCTAACAGGAGACACCTATGGAATACTTATGGAATCTTCAAATGCATAAAATTTCCTTGTTGAGTAGGGAGGTGAGTGATGTCTATGAGTTCTGCTAGCACTTCTTGAATAACCATCTCTTTTGTGATCATCTCTTCTTTCATGACATTTGCCCTCTTCCTCCTGTTTTGATTTTGATCCATTCTTTGTTTGCCTCTAGAACTGATTTAAGATTTGCATCACTTGAGCATTTATCTGATTGTGTTCTCTTATCAGTCTCTCATTGTCTACTTTGTAACTCTACACTTCTATTTTCATGCTTCTCATAGTCTCTATCAATTTTTCTTTCTCCCCTCTTCCGTTGGATTCTGTCTCTGCATTACCAAGACTGATATTTTAACCTTTGGCCTATTTATCATGGATATAATATCCCTCTCCTTCTTCCATTTATTGAATATGCATTCTTATACTAAAATGATATGTTTACACCCCCTAATTCTGTAAAATGTGCAAGCAACCATTTTTTTAGAATTATGCATATTATAATTTTTTTTTCCAAACAATGCTACAGGTCCTTTTTTTCTCAATTAATGAAGAAATATATTATCATTATACATATTATAAAAATTCCACATTATTATACTTTGAATCATATTTCCAATGACTATAATTTTGCCCCAATTCGATATCTGAGCTGAAAGTTATGGCTTCCCGAAAAATCACTTTCAACCCCTTTTCTTTTGTTTTGCAATAGGATCTTGTCAAAATATTCCACAACTCCTTTAACTGGTAAAAAATTAGAATTTTTCACAGACACTTCCTTCAAACCACTTTCCATGTGACCACAACTCGAAACCACATGCTTATTCACTGTTTAGCACCTTCCTCTATATTCTTCTACACAGGAGCTTGTTCGAACACAATGTCCAAGGGCTTGGTTACTTCTAGGCCTTTCATGCCTATAATTGACCCCTTTAACTTATCATGAGACCGATGATGGGACCAAGTCCTCTAGACTTCGGCCTTCAACCATTCTCCCTTTTCAATCTTCCAACTTCTCCCAGAGTAAACTTCATCAAAACCCTTCTATTAGCTCCAGTAGAAGATTGGATGGTCGAGATTTATTATCTCAGTGAATGGAAGGTCCCTCCCGATCTGGAGGCTTCAACGAGATCAACGACCACAACTAAATCAGGCACTGGGATGGATGGTCCTTAATTAGTTCGTGACTTCGACATTCCAGGACTCTAGGACATTACAATGCTCAAGTTGTTCAACTCCCCTGGAGTTTTACCTGCCGAAGCACTTACCCTATCCTTCCATTATTTAATTGGATGGTCACGAGGAATCTCAAAGGGTCTTAGATCAATGAACCGCGTGAATTCGCTACTCTGGGACTCCGGTAAATTTCCACTCATGATTTTCTCAACTCCTCCGGACTTATACCTTCATAAGTGGTCATAAAGTGACAATGATCGCTTACCATTGGTTAACCCCTCCACTTACGCTATCCTTCCACTAGCTTAATTTGACAACTAGGACTTAATAAAGCGTTGGGATGGGCATTCCTTAATCATTCTAGGACTTTGGCACTCCGGGACATTTCAACTCCTGATTCATTCAACTCCCACAGAGTGATATCTGTCGAAGTGCTTATTCCATCCTTCCACTGCTTGATCGAATGGTTGAGAAAGGTCCCGAAGGGATATTAGATCGACAATATGCATGAATTTGTGACTTCGGTCTTTGGCACTTTCCCTAGTAGAGATGTTGAACACCCTCGGAGGCCATACTCCCGGAGATGACATGGTATGCTGATGTCATCTATGGTGATGTAGACCCATGGCATGTGTGTCATGTGTCACTAAAAAATAAACAAGTTGGGGTCCAAAAGGTACTGAATCCAGGTGACATGTGTCCCCACACGACACCCCTGCCACATGGACTACAACATGTCATCAATCAAATAGATGGTCCACATTCATCTTCTCTATATATGATGACTTGCGTGGTTTTGTAGACTGTAGCTTTGTAATTCGTGGCTTCTAAACTTCGCAGTATTTTCCCATTCTCTAGTAATCATCGAAGTGGTGAAGTTCCAGAGCTTTCCATATCCTTCTTTTCTTCTATCAACAACTGTGATCACTCCCTAAATCCAAAAGGGACGACCATGATTCTACGATCCTTTACAAAGGATCGTTTTTTGCACGACGCTCTGGCTTTTGTGCAATCTCTGCAGCGTTATCTTTCCCAAGATTTAAGATTCTAAGGACATATCCATTTTTAACCATAATACCTTGTCCAGAGTTTCGGTCCATACTATTATGGTGTTTCAACCTAAATCTATGATACCAATCTCTAATGTACCCAACCACCCATAGTTTGGGCGTGCTAATTAAATCTCACTTCTGAACTAATTTTGAATTCTGATAATTTTTTAATTAATAAATATGCATGGAACATTCACATGCAGAGATCAATATTCATGCTACAACATAAAATAAATGGACCATATGTCATGCACAACAATAACCAGCAAGCATGCATATTATGTTGATACTGAGAGGGGGGTGAATCAGTATCAAGTACAATTTAAAACCTTTTTCAACTTATAATTAAACCATTCAACTATATCCAATGAGAAATGAACA
>SNQJ01S0033585.1:68298-79397 GCA_010110895.2 Picea sitchensis | reverse complement strand
AACGTGACACTTTCTTATTTTGTAATTCTTTTCTTTAATTATCTTCAGGGCCTACATGTACTTCCTTCTTCAATTCACTTTGTCATCTTCAAAAATTCATTTATCCTCAACCATGAGGATCCACGTGACGTTCCACATACCACTAGAAACAACATGATGTATACTATCCATCCATGGGTGTTGTATATGCATGTGCATTGTCCTTCATGTCCAAATACCTTTATCAATCTTGCGGTCCAAAACCCATGACTAGGGTTGACATCAATGACAACAACCAATATTCCAACATATTGTAGATACAAATTTCATAGATAAATAAATACACAATGGAAATAAATATACAAGTAAATGAAACTATGAAAGAGAGAAATTATCTTTAATGAAATGAATCACCAACTGGCTGGAGACCAAGGAAGTTCCACCCAACCATAGACACTATTGTTCCAATTCTCAACAACAATGTCACGCCCGAGCCAGGGCTATGAATCCACAAGGACGATTCCAGAGTGTCACTCAACTTCCAAAACTAGTTAGAACTCAAGCTCTCACAGGCTACTCAACACACGCAACAATCCAAAGTACACCATCTCTCTTCTACCCAGCCTACACAACCCAAGAGAATGGACCCACTTCTCTGCCATGCAGTCCCTCAGGCTGTCCACCTCCTTCCAGGGCTCTAGTGCATCTGGTCAAGAATAGCCATGAAAAGACTCTCAGGATTCATAGCTATGGGAAAAACGTAACGCATGCCAATGCATCTCATACATACAAGCATTAATTCATGGTTGGAATACACGAGCATTCATTACAGCCAAAAAACCCATGGCTCCTCTCCAACAATTTGTTTTTCTTTGCCAAGCCAAAACATGAATGAGGAATGATGAGTGGGTGAAAGAATGAATGGAGAGAGAATATAATGAAAGGTGTGAACAATGAAAAATGAACAATGAACAATTAGTGAGTGAGTGAAGAAGAAGAAGAAGAACCCCCAAACAACCCACAAAGATGGGTTTATATATTTACTTGCAAATCAAGAACCACATGGCCTTCCCAAAGAAGCTCATGTAACCACTCCTCTCCACTAAAAAAATTATAGGTAAATAAAATATAAAATAATACTTAACCCCTCAAGCCCCCTCTCTTGTGGAATCATAGCCCCCTATAACTCTTTTCCTTGTTCGTCTAGAAACCAATGATGTATTTATTATTAATAATGATCAAAACATTACATTTCCTAGGCACACTAGACTCTTTTAATTGTTTGGGCACTCTAGCCTTTCATAAATTAACAAAATACATTATTTAATGCGGGGCTCAAAACCATGGTATTTCAATATGGGAGAGTGACACATGGACTTTGGAGGCCCAACGTTTCACATTTCTAGCCTTGATGTCACATCATAGAGCTCAACGTCACCCTAAAGGGGCATGACATCACCCTCTTAGGGTTTTATCTTGTGTAAAATTCATTTTTTTTATAAAATAAAAGGGAAAATTAAGAAGTTGGCCCTCTTGTAAATAGACATGACTTTTGGTTGGAGTCATTTGGTGGCTAGGATTTCCCATATAAATATGGCTAGCCAATATTTCATTTTATCATCATTCTTTCCTCACACAAGTGAGAGAGAGGTGGAATTTTTGTTATTTTTGGGGTTATTGGCTCTTTTACTCATGCACTATCTTTGGAGGACAAGTGTGGAGCTCTCTTTGCTGATTTTTGGACAAATTTTCTGAAATTAGGGTTTTTCCTTGTTAAATCTTGGTGAAGTAAGTAGAATTCTGCAATTTCATTTCATGTTATTGAATGCTTATGGTAAATTTTACTTGTTCATATTAAAGACTCTTGCTTGGAAAAACCCTAAGAGAGGAGCATAAGTGCTTCCTTTTCTCATAACTCTAATTTCATCCATAATGGTGAATGATATCCAACCTAGGGTTCAAACTCCTAAATCCCTAAAGTGCTAGCACTTTAGGAGTTTGATTCTAGACTCTTGACTATTATTTGCTTCAAGAACTTAAGAAGAGAGAAAAGGTTTTTAGAGCCCAAAATTGCTTTCACTCTAGCAACCCTTCTTTTTAAGGCTTGAAATCTAAGGCCCTAATGTACTAGCACCGTATATTTCAAACCCTAACTCTTATATCTTGCTATTATCATTCACCACAAAAAATTATATTGTTGTTATAAAAGACTTCACAACCCTAAAGGAACTAATCTACTTTCTCTCTTGTGAACAAAGTGATCAAACAACTCTCTATTCATATTCTCTAAAGATGTTTACTAACTTTGCTAATTATAACCTAAGCTAATTCAATAATTTTATTGTTGTTGTTGCAAAAAGATTGCTACAACCATCTAATTTGGTATAATTTGTTGCATACATCATTCTAACAACAATCTACATACTCGAAAATTTCTTGGAATAATTGGATACTGATCTATGGGATATGTGCTAAGTTTTCCTTGTTAATTCATGCAATTCTGATCCAATTTACTTGCTATTGTTACAAAAGTATAATTGTTGTTATAAATTGTTGTATTGCTGCAATTTGGAACTAGCCTTGATAAATTCTCATTGTCTTATTGTATTATGAGGTGTTTGCTACATATTGGTACTTTAAAATCATTATTTACATGCTATAACTTGTTATTGTTCCAGTAAGGTACCCGAAACATATTATACCTCATCAATTTCATAGACATAGACTTTTGACTTAGGTGATCAAGAGACGGGGCAATAGGCTTGGATACAACACTTGCTACTTTGATCCTTTGAGGTCAGCAGGGAAGCCTCCGCTATGGTGGAGCTCTTCCCTCACTAGAACGTGGGGATCTCTTACTCAGGTGACTGTGGTAGGATATATAGTAGCTACATAAGGTTTTGGGTACTTGTGTTGGGATTTCCACAAGTACAAATTGTTTGATAATATTTTGGTGCCATTTTCGGTGAGAATCGAGTCAATTTTCCTCAATGACATATCTTTGGTAAGCATATCCCAAATCCCTTATATTACAAGCTTACCTGGCGACTCCACTAAGGGTGATTCCCTCACTTCCTTTGATAATCCTAGAAGGGTTATCCCGTTGAATCCATTGATGACAACCCATACCAAACATCAGTATAACAACTAACCTATTTTCCCATGGATTCTCCAAGATGTGATCTGAGAGATATATTCAGACCCTTGGACATGAGTAAATTCCTAGGGTACCCTTGACGAATGCTTCCTAAGTACAAAAATAAATGGCTTCCCAAGTTTTCCAGTAATGATAACACTATTGTCGAAGAACATATGAGTAATTTCTGGGCTTTCTTTCAATTGAATCCTGTAGATGTTGAAGCTGAAGATTTGGTGATGAAAATTTTCTCAGCCACTCTTCATGGGACTGCTAGAATATGGTATGATGATCTCCCTGATAAAGGCACCGAGACTATGGAACAATTTGAAGAGACTTTCCTAAACAAACAAGTCACTTGACAATGCCCTAACACATTGTTCCAACAATTCCATGATGTAAGAGAAGAAGAAATTTATGAAGAAGGTTACCAACTCATTAGAGAGGAGAAAGAATTATCCCATGATTACACTAAAGACACTAAAGACTTGGTTGAAGAACGAGATCCTGAAGAGGTGAATCGTGAGGATGAAGTGATGTTGTTTTCTCCTCCATTTGATGAAGCTATCCAAGATTCCATTCCGCATGCACATGAATAAGAGAACATGGTAATTTACACTATTTTCCAAGACTTTTATGATACTCTATTCTATGAGTCATAAAGTGAGGAAGTCTCAGAAGAACCCTTGGATGCACTAGASCCTTCATGATATAATAAAAGTGATGATGTGATTGAGAATAATGATGATTTTATACATGTTGGGAGATGTAAATCGGACGTGATTTGTCCTGGTGGGGATCCCATTTACGACATTGAAGTTCATATTCAATTGTTTCCTTTACAACAACCATGTGTGATTGCTACTAATTCAGATGTTTGGAAACAAGGAGATGACATGATTATGAATTTGTTCCAACCACCTAGGGGTGACCTTTTTCCACATTCTCATGATGATTTATGATCATGACCTGGGGATTTTGGTACTTATTCATTTCATCACCTAGATTTATTCTATGAAGAGAACTTTCAACCACCATTGTGCTCTAATTTTGATGAGGGTGAGGACATGGTTTGCCTAGAATAAGATTTTTGTGATGAGAATTTCCAATCTCCTCTACTTTTATCTTGCCATTCAGATACATATATTTTTGGGGCTTCCCCTAATTATGGTCACTTTCCTGTCAGAAGGAGTTGTTTTAAACCTTTGATTTGTTGTAAGACTTTTTCAGTTTCACACAGAAAATAAAAAAACCTTTGGTTGGTAGCGAAATGTTTTCTCTAGGATCGGTCTCATCCCTTTCCTTGTGCCCTATTTTCCAATAGACCACCATAGAAATTTCCTTAGGTTCCTTCTAATCCCTTCCCCTCAGCCTTCTAGTGATATCCTTTTAGCTAAGGATCAGGATCTGCCTTAGTCTAATTTTCTTGGCCTTGTCTTGGGATGGATGGGGCAAGGCTGCAGTGATACCTCTTTGCATGATATTTTCCCTCCCTCCCGCCTCCATGAGTTAGGATTTATTATTAGTAATGATATAATACATGTCCTATATCATGACCTTTCTATGCTTGCCTTATATTTGTTTTGGTTAATGATGAAGCACGGGGGTAGATGTTTTGATACAATGTTAGGGTGGTTTTATTGGTTATATGATTATACCTAGCATTGAGACTAACCTAGATTAGGTAGGTATGTTAGAGTAGAAATTTTCATCCTACATTGCATTGTACATATGTTGAATCATTCATATCATGGTAGTGTAGTTTCATCTTGCTTGGATTTGCATACATCTTTATGATTTACATATTATTTTCTTGCATCATTGCATATTGCTATGTTCATATATTTTGCATTCTTATATTGATATGTTAGAATAAAAATGTCAAATAATTTATTTCAAGTTTTTTTTAGATGTTAGTGGTTTTTCATATGAAGAAGGGGTGAGTTACACCACCCCTCAAGATCACAACAATTCAAGGACCCTCTAAACACATAATAAATAAATGTCTCGCTTGTTGAGGGAATGCATTTGCGGTGTCTTTTAATTTCCATTGCATATGGAACTCAATATGTTCCTAGATTCAAGTGGCATTGTGGTGCTCTTTACTTTCCATTGCACATAGCACTGAATGTTCAGACTTTAATAAATTAAATGGAAAGGGATCGGAAAAAGGTTGCATTGCAAACGAAGGTGTGACCCACCCTCTATAAAGGCACCCATAAATGAGACAATACAAATCCTTGTATGTCAAGAGCCCTGTACCTAGAAGTCTTTCCCCAAGTCCACATTACACTCACTACATGAATTATATAGGTTCCTCTTGAGAAAAATCCCTTGACTTGGGGATTTCCCTACTCGATAGGGCACCATGACACCCCTCCCATACCTAAATTGGGAAAAATGTATAAGGTCTTTGAGCATTTGTTTAGTTTGAAAATGGGGGTTTTATGCACATTTTTCGGTGGTTCTTGTATTATATATGACCTACTTGAAATGATATTGTGACTTGTGAGCCCTTGCAGCATGTACTTGTTTGTTCTTGTAGAACTTTTCACACAGGATGGATGCTAGACCCCACGTCTGGGGCATCATTTGAAGAGGAGCGTTGCACCTTGATGATGGAGGAAATTTCCTTTGGAGGTACCCTGGCATGATTAGATGATGAGAATCCACCCTTCTCCACTTGGATGATGGCCTTTGGAGGCATAGACATCACCCTTCTAGCCCTTGACATCACCTTGGGGCTAGGGTTTGATGGCTCACATATTTATTTGATGGAGGACGATTTTGGCATTGACCTTGGCATATGGGAGAGTGATAGATGGGATTTAGAGACCCAACATTCCACATTTTCATCCTTGACGTCACATCATATATATCAATGTCACCCTAAAGGGGCACTATGTCACCCTCTTAGGGTTTTATATTGTGTAAAATTCATTTTTTTGTAAAATAAAAGGGGAAATTAAGAAGTCGACCCTCTTATAAAGAGACATGACTTGTGGTTGGAGTCTTTTGGTGGTTAGGATTTCCCATATAAATATGGCTAGCCAACATATCATTTTATCATCATTCTTTCCTCACACAAGTGAGAGAGAGGTATGGAATTTTTGCTATTTTGGGGGCTATTTGCTCTTTCACTCATGCACTATCTTTGGAGGAAAAGTGACAAGCTCTCTTTGCTGATTTTTGGACAAATTTTCTTAAATTAGGGTTTATACTTGTCAAATCTTGGTGAAGTAAGTAGAATTCTGCAATTTCATTTCATGTTGTTGAATTCTTATGGTAAATTGTACTTGTTCATATTAAAGAATCTTGCTTCGAAAAACCATAAGAGAGAAGAATAAGTGCTTCCTCCACTCATAAGGCTATTTTCAACCATAATTGTGAAGGATATCCAACTTGGGGTTCAAACTACTAAATCCTTAAAGTGTTATCACTTTAAGAGTTTGATTCTAGACTCTTGACTATTATTTGCTTCAAGAACTTCAGAAGGGAGAAAAGGTTGCTAGAGACCAAAAGTGCTTGCACTCTAGCAACCCTTCTCTTTATTTCTTGAAATATAAGGCCTTGATGTGCTAGCACCTTATATTTCAAACCCTACCTCTTATATCTTGCTATTATCATTCTCCACAAAAACATTGTGTTGTTGTTATAAAATACTCCATAACCCTAAAGGCACTAATCTACTTGATCTCTTGTGAAGAAAGCGATCCAACAAATCTCTATTCTTATTCTCTAAGTATTTTTACTAACTTTGCTAATTCTAACCTAAGCTAATTCACTAATTTTATTGTTGTTGTTGCAAAAACATTTATACAGCCATCTAATTCACTCTAATTTGTTGCATACATCATTCTAACAACAAGTTAACATACTCAGAAATTGCTTTGAATAATTGGATACTGATATATTAGATATGTGTTAAGTTTTCCTTGTTAATTCACGCAATTCTGATCCAATTTACTTGTTGTTGTTATAAAACTATAATTGTTGTACTGCTGCAATTTTGTACCATCCTTGATAAATTCTCATTGTCTATTGTCTTCTGAGGTGTTTATTGCATATTGGTACTTGGAAATCATTATATACATGCTATAAATTGTTCTTGTTCTAGGAAGGTACCCGAAACATATTATACATCATCAATTTCAAAGACATAGACTTTTGACTTAGGTGATCAAGAGAGGTAGGTGATCAAGAGAGGGGGTGGTAGGCTTGGCTACAACACTTGCTACTTTGATCCCTTAAGGTCACCCAGGAATCCTCCCACAGTGGACCTCTTCCATCACTATAATGTGGGGATATATTACTAAGGTGACAATGGTAGAATATCATGTAAGGTTTTGGGTACTTGTGTATGACTGCATTACAAATCGTGCCGATAATAGGCTACTTGATGAGGTTCTACTAATCTTATTAAAATAATTTAATGAAAATTATGAAATAGTCATACATATACAAAAAACGATCATTCACACTAGCTAGAAAAATTTGGTGGAATGGAACCGTCCAACCTTACTACAATTGAGAGCTCCTAGATTCAATCATTCACACTAGCTAGAAAAATTTGGTGGAATGGAACCGTCCAACCTTACTACAATTGAGAGCTCCTAGATTCAAATCTTTCTTGCCACTCACTCTGCTACTCCTAGCTTCAAAGATTTATTGCCACTCACTTTGCTCTTTTCAATATTGCATGTAGAAATTTCAATCTTGCAGGGAAAAACAAAGAACTAGTTAGCTTCAAAGCTTTCTTTCCACTTACCCTGCTCTTTTCAATCTTGAAGGTAGAAATTTCAATGTTGTAGGAAAAAACAAAGCACATTTTGTAGGAAAAAACAAAACACTAGTTGGAGTACAAGGGAATATATTGACTGGCTTAGTTGTAGAGCACATGCTACAAATTGTAGAGAATACTCATTTCTTGGTTGTTCCTATTTCTTTAATAGCATGAGGGGATATTTCATGCAAAGCTATAGTTGGACACGACATCTACCCCCATTGGAAACCGAAACACCAAATATGAGTTAAGAGTTATGCACTATGACTATAGTTTTGGGTTATCTGAAAACATTTAATGTTCATAACTAATGTTAAGTTGAAGTTTAGCATTAATCCATCTTGGAACAATGTATATATCCACTTTCCTAAGTTTCAAACCGACACACATTGAAATGGCCACGATATGAAGCCAAATAAGACCTCAAACCTAAACTTAGGATAAAATTGAAATGACAAAAAAGACCTCAAAGCCTGAAATTAGGATACAAATAAATGATCTTACAAAAACAATTATTGTTCACTAAAAATTTGGATTAAAAAGTGTTGACCTTTGTGCCAAACCAATGGAAAAATGGGTGAATCGATTACTATAATCCCTAGCCTAAAGGTTGGTACTAATAAAAAATTACAATATATAACAACTAAGAAATATATATTATATATAACAATATACTATATAATAATGAATATAGCTAACTTATATATTATATATAACCCTTAGTATTTCTCCTCATTTTGAGGATAATACTCATGGTAAACCCTAGAATCTTGAGGTTATTTTGAGGAATTGAACCCAGGTAAGGAGGATAACAATCATTCCTCCCAACTTCCAAAGCTAAACCTAATTGACCTAAACTTTGAAGGACATTGGGGTGGGCTTTGATCCACTTATGTATCCAAAGGTCACAAGACCATTTAATATAATATCTATGGGTATATACCTAACTTATATATAACAAAGAATATAATAATATTGTATAACTAACTAACTAACAAACATATATATATATATATATATATATATATATATATATATATATCAATTGAGTTTAGATCTGATGCTTGGGAGGAATGCTTGTATACTGCCCACCTAAGTTAAATTCTGGCAAGTGACATGTTGAGCTCTTAACAAGGATTCCCTTTCTATCTTGGTTAATGTCATACATCATAAATTTCCCTTGGGCATTACTAGTTATTTCTCGCACTTGTAAAATCCCCATAAATAGGGGAGGGATAGGTTTGGTAGGCACAATCACACAAGAGTAATCATACATACATGGTAGTTGGATTAGACTTTGGAAACCAAGGTGTTATTGTGGAATTTTCTCTTGTATATACCAAGTAGTCTTATCATAGGTGAATTAAAGTATGGTATGCTTTCAATTAGAGTAAATTTGGGGTCTAAAATGGGCCTCATGAGAAAAATTCACATTGATGAGTTGGAATTCAAAAACCAATAGAGTTTCAAGAAATTGGGTCAACCATAATAGTTGAGTTGGATTTATAGAAGTCAAAGATAATTTGGTTTAATATTTTTATTTAGGAATATTTAACTACATATAAACCTTACCTTAATTAAAATCTTGGTAATAGCATCTTGAGATATGATAAATATTCTTTAAATATTAAATATAAAATATTTTATATTATCTGCACTTCAAGTCCTCAAAAAAGTAAGTCTCATATTAATTAAAATCATAATAAAGTGACCTTAAATTATCTACTTAAAAACTTTTATATCAAATATATAATAACAATATATAACAACTAACCCTTGAGTACTTCTCCTCATTTTGAGGATGTGGTAATCCCTAGAATCTTCAGTGTACTTTTAGGATTTAAACCCACATGGGGAGGATAACAATCATTCTTCCCAACCACCTGAGATCAACCCAATTGACCTAAAAGTTGAAGGACATGGGGATGGGTTTTGATCCACTTACGTATGCACGAGCCATAAGACCATTTGATATAATCTCTCTAGGTATATAACTAACTTTTATATAACAAATAATATAATAATATTATATAACTAACAACCTGAGTGGGCCTAATGGTTAAGAACATGTGTTTCCTCCTTGGAGGTCATATGTTCAAATATAAAGGGGGTTATGGTATGTACACCTCCATATACTTCAACATAAATAAAAATTTATATTATCACTACCTCAAGTCCTTCTCCTCATTTTGAGGATAGTACCCATGGATGACAATCATTCCTCCCAACCACCCAAACTAAACCCAATTAACCAAAAATTTGAAGGACATGGGGGTGGGATCCTTAAATTATTACTTTCAATAATTAAACATCAGTGGGGAGGATAACGATCATTCCTCTGAACCACCCAATCTAAACCAAATTAACCTAAAATTTGAAGGACAGGTGGGATTTGATCCACTTATGTGTGCTAGGGGGCCACAAGACCATTTCATATAGTCTCTCTCGGTATATAACAAACTTATATATAACAAAGAATATATATATATAGTCACAACCAAGCTAGACACCACTCCATGCATCGATTTGACTTCTAAATTCTATGGAGGTATACATAGCCTATCCCCCTCTGGATTTGAACTTGTGACTTATTAGGATGAAGAACATGTTCTTAACGATTAGGCCCACTTAGGCTTTATTTTTCCAAGAAAATATGTATTTTTGTTTGAGATACACAATAATACAATACTTAGGTGCTCTAAACACAGTCGAAAATGGTTTGTCGAAAATGATTATATCCTCACCACCCAAGTTCAATTCCCACAAGCGACATGTTGAAAAATCCAGGTTGATGAGTTAGAATTTAAAAACCAATAGAGTTTCAAGAAGATATTGGTAACAACATCTTGAGACCTCCTTGTTTGTGGAATATCATATATTACTCCTGAGTACTTCTCCTCATTTTGATGATCATACCCGGTAAACCATAGCATTTTCAAGGAACTTTCAAGAATTGAACCCCGGTGGGGAGGATAACAATCATTCCTCCCGACCACCCAAGTTAAACCCAATTGAAATTTGAAGAACATAAGGATGGGATTTGATCTACTTATGTGTGAACAGGTCACAAAGATATTTAATATAATCTCTCTTGGTATATAACTAACTTATATGTAACAAAGAATATAATAATGAATGGATCATATAGAGATAGATCTCTTCATAATCTTCCCCTATAGTTGTACATCCAATATATATATA
>SNQJ01S0033585.1:52283-68271 GCA_010110895.2 Picea sitchensis | reverse complement strand
ATCCTCCCCACCTAGGTTCAGTTATCGTAAGTGACATGTTGAGATCTTAACAAGTCCATTATTGTAATGGATTTGAGCCCATACCATCCTCAAAATGAGGGGAAGTTTGAAGATTATAAAAATTTCCTTTCAACCATAGGGAATTCACTCAATGAACCTATGACATAGCACCTTCATTCATGTGATATTAAAAAATACCCCTAATTTCACTATATATTGATAAATACCTCCAAAAATACTTTTGTTGAACCCCCCTCCCAATACATATTTCCAATAAAAGAAACCCCTATTTTTACTATATACCCCTTTTTATACCCCCCCGATACCTATAAACTCCTCAATACCCCACATTCCCCCTCTCCCCCCGCCCCCCCCTCCCTAATACCCTACAATATATTGACTTTATATTTCACAATTTAAAACCCCCTTTATGAATGAACATGATAAGATATTGGCCAACAAGGTGAAGCCCCGTTCTTTCAACACAATAATAACAAATCAATATGTTAAATAAAACATTAGGTTAAGTAACCAAAGTACAATATTTCCTACAAGTAATGAAGAAATGAGGCATGCACATGGTCTTCACTCATTGAACCTCTGACATAACACCAACGTTCATGGGATATTAAAGAATATCCCTAATTTCAATAGATATTGATAAATACATCTAAAAATTATTTTGTTGAACCCCCCTCCCAATACATCTTTCCAATAAAAGAAACCCCTCTTTACTAGGTACTCATTTTTGTACCCCCAAATACCTATAAACCCTATGATACCCCACATCCCCCCCCAATACCTACAATATATTTACTCTATTTTTCACAATTAAAAGAACCCCTTTATGAATGAACGTGATAAGATATTGATAAACAAGGTGAAGACCCCTGTGGAAGCATGCATGCAACTCAAGCGATGATAGTAGTTCAAGCGATGTGAAATGACAATTAATATAATTGAATGTTACTTCAAGTTGTATGTTTTGGAATATTTTTCCGTGAAAATCAAGGATTTTTTTAATGTACTCGACTCCCAATTGCATGAGGACATGTTATCGACGAGTGTAACAATTACATATTGGTTTCATTTTGATTATTGTGTACCTTTACATTGTCCCATTCTATATGACGATGGGTCACTTATTCATATATAATAAAATGGGTTTCTTATTTTATTGCATTGTCAAATGTTGTAAAATGTTGTGATGATGATTAATTAATATATGGATGATTTACATTGTTATAAATAATAGATGTGTAATCCGTTGGATAACACATTATTGCAATCATTATATTAAAATGCAATAACAAAAATATAAAAAACCAATATTATTATAACAAATATTTGATTTTGAGATGATTAATTAAAATTTGTAAAAAAAATAATAATTAATTAAAATATATGCATATTGTTGCATTGCATTCTTTTGAACTCACTAAATGGTACATTTTTATGAATTATACGCATTGGCTCTAAAAATTGTGAGAAAACAACATTGCTTTAAACAACATAATGTATGATTATATTTGTATCATTTCAAAATATTTCGATGTGCATGATTACAATATGCACCAGTGCATGCATAAACATAAAAATCACTAGTGCTTTTCATTTATGTGTACACATCGATGCTTCTCATTTATGTGTGGGAACCGATACTTCTCATTTATGTGTGCTCACCGATGCTTCTAATTTATGTGTGTGCATCGGTGCTTCTCATTTATGTGTGTGCACCAGTGCTTCTTATTTATGTGCGTGCACTAGTTCTTCTTATTTATGTGTGAGTTTTGGTGCTTCTCATTTATGTTTGTGCACTGGTGCGTTTTGATAATAAAAGCACCGAAATAAAAAGCATCCTCAACAACCTCTGTCCGCAATTTTTTTTTTATTATATGGAACATCCATTAAAACCCCCCACAACCAATAGAGGAGGTTGTAGCAGACTTTTTTTTTAATTTTTTTCCAAATTTTGTAACACTAAAAACCTCTACTAGAAGGTGTTCTCCTTGTAGTGTTATTTTTAAATTTAGCAACACAGAGGGATGGTCAAAAGAAATTACCTATAATATAGGAGTCAAGCAAGGTTGTCCCAACTCCCATACCCTTTTTGGCATATATATTGACAAGTTAGAAGATTGTTTGGAAGAAGGAGATTGTGTCAGCTCAAATCTCACTAATATAGTCATCATCCTTCTTTATGTTGATGATATTGTTCTTATGGTGAGGAGTCCTTTTATTCTTGGCATAAGAATCCTCAAGTATTTTTTTCTCTAGTACAAGTATGACTGTCAACAATGAAAAAACCAAAGTTTTGATTATTAAATCCAAAAAGATCACTTATTATATAACTTTTGTCTATGATAGTGACAACTTGGAGGAAGTTCCTTCATACAATTATCTTGGAATTGATATTCATCACAAGCTCAACTAGGACTATAACATTGAGAAAAATATAAATGGAGGGTGGAAAGTCATATTATGGGATTGAAAACAATTGTAAATTAGTGGACCTTTGGATGTGGGATAAGTAAAACTCCTCTTTGAGACTCTCATCACTCTCGTTATCTTATATGGACATGATATCTCTAGAGAATAGTGGAGAAAGATAGAGTGGATCCAAAATAATTTTATAACTTATAATATAAAAATTAAAAGAAATACACCCCATCCTATCCTCCTTATAGAATAAATACTTTCCCCCATTGAGAGTGTGGCTATGGCTAGGTACCTAATGCACAAGAAAAAGATAAGCAACATGGAAGAAAAGAGACTTCCCAAAATTTCTTCAAACTCCAACCAAAACCACCTATGACTCAAGAAGGGTTGGAATAAATATGCCAAGTCTTGGATAAATCATTGGGGAATAGAGGAAGAGATCATTATGTAGAATAAAAATAATATTAAAAATATTATTACATCTAAATTTAAGGAGAACATGTGGTGTGATAAAGAATTAGAAGATAAAAGAAAATTAAGACAATCTAAGGAGGTGATCAATCCT
This sequence comes from Picea sitchensis, assembly GCA_010110895.2. NCBI lineage: Eukaryota > Viridiplantae > Streptophyta > Pinopsida > Pinales > Pinaceae > Picea > Picea sitchensis. The sequence goes on along the minus strand of SNQJ01S0033585.1, from coordinate 65,267 downwards.
AATCTAGAATATCAAAAGTATCTCTTTGTTTTGACTAGTGTAAAGAAGAAAATAGACATTGTTAAAATACAAACAAATTCTCACGAGATCCATAGCGAAATTGGGCATTGGAAAATTCCCAAAATGTCGTGGGATGAAAAAATATGTCATCTTTGTGACACTGAGAGGGTTGAAGATGAAAAACATTTTCTGTTAGATGTCCTATGTATACCCAAATTAGACCTCAAATTCAAAATATTTGTCACAATACCAACCTTCCTAACCTTCTAACTCATCAAAATTGTGGTTATCTTGGAACACTTATTTTAATTCTTTTCATGCACACAATTAAAATTCTAAAGAAATCCAAGTGATCCCTTACCTTTCTCAAGGTCCAATAGGTCATTATTTTTTTTATTTTTTTTATTTTTAATCTTGGTGGATGTTAACCATCGTCATCATAATCATTCATATATATAACAAACAAATAATATTAATGTTACATAATATTATATAATTTATTGTGTCTACACAAGAATGTAACCTTTCATTATTATTTTTAATCCTCATATTGTAACTCTATACTATCCCAATCTACTTAGTAATTATCACTGATGAAACAATGTAGATTAACCTTCATTAGATAACATGTCTAACTTAGTGTGACATGTCATATGCTTTTACTACTTTACTATTTTCCTTAAAAGACCCATTTAAGACCCCAAATTTATTGATGGTTTTTTTTAAAAGCATTTTTATAAATATTTGAATTCCCTCTCACATGCAAAAACCAAGATTTTCATGTTAGCATCTCATTACCCCATTAAAATTGAATTTTATCTAACCTTCTTTGAAAGAGTTCCAAGTTTAAGTTGGAAAAACAATATATATATATTCAAAAACTCTACAACAAAAAACATACATAGTATTGTCAGTTTTAAAGGACGACAAACACAATAATAAACAATTTATAAAAAACATCTAAGGATGATGGTTTTTTTTTACCTTATTATGTGTCGATTTCAAACTAAAGTTACTCTTTAAATATATCATTTGACAAGTTGTTTTGGGGATTTTTTTTGAAGTTATTATTTAATATTATTTTATTTTTTACAACGATTATTTTCGGGGAAAAAATCCTTATATTGATATTCCTAAGAGGGAAATAAAATATACATTAGGTTGTCCAGATAGGACACAATGACCTAAAATCATGGGCTACATTTTTTTATCGGGCCTCACATATGCCCTTCAACTACGTACTAGTTTGAACAAAAAATCCAAAATAGTTTTACCACCAAAACTATAGGATATACCTACTCTTCAACAAGACTCATACAAATTGATGTATAAAACCATTACATATTCCCAGACTTTTAAAGAAAATAAATACTAAAACAAGGGTGAATCTAAATAAAAAATGAGGGTGCCTCCTTTGAATTCCATGATCTTTGGTGTACCCTCTTGCACATCCAATGCCTCTTTTGATAGAGTAGTTGTGTTGGTATTGTATTCACGGTATATATGAGTAAAGATAACGTGATCAAAAGATTCAAGTTTCTCCCTCGCATGCTGCAATATATGAGACAAACTCAAAATACTAATGATGAACTGACAATCTTCCCAACCTATCATTAGTTTGGAATCCCCTTAGACTTGGAGAAATTTTATGCCTTTATCCTCCTTAACCTTTAATAACACCCAGATAGAAAATATTTCAGCCATGTTGTTAGTAACATTACCTACTACATATAGGATATGGAAGTAATGTTGATTGTCTAAAAAGAGAATAGCCCCAACACAACATAATCCAGGTTCTCTTTGACTTGCACCATCAAAGAATCCCCACATATTCCCTTGATCAATACATGGAATCATGAGACCTTTAGTTGATTTTACTTTTCGGGCGTGTTTATTGTTTTCCACTGCAAGTTTGATTCTATGTGTTTCCATCACAAGAGTAATGACCATCTCTTAGAAGGTCATCTGATTTCTTGTCCACCAAATACTATAAATGTAAAGGCATAAAAGTTCCTTATATCCTGCAACAACCTTGTCAGATAGGTAGTCTAACAAGTAGTCAACCAAAGTAATCTTATTACATTTAATTATGCCCAAGAAATTTTGAGAGACATCCTTCTAAACCATCTGTGCATATTAACAAGTAAGAAAAATGTGGTCAATTGTTTCATTCTTTCTCTTACATGGAATGCATTGGTTTGGCCCTAACCAATTCTGCTTCTAACTGTTATCCCATGTGAGGAGTCTATTAGCTAAATCCAACCATAGATGAATTTTGGTTTTTAAGGCACAAGTTTCCTTTTCACAATGTAGTCTATCCAAGAGAGAATTAGAAAATTTATAGTTTCCTTTTACCCCAATCCATGAATCTTTGTCAATGTGCACCCTATTCCCATTCCCCACTTGCCATGTTATCCACTTGTCAGCTAGAGGAAAGGCATTCTCCATGGATTTTCAAATAATAGATGACCCTTGAAAATGTTTCCGCTCCAATCTAAACCAAGATTCAATAGTCATACTTGGCAAATACTTCAACATCGTCACCCTACTCCACAATCCTTCTATACTGATCATACAACATAGACTTTTGGTCACCAACACCAAACTAAAATGACAGATATTTTTGAGGCCCCAACCTCCATCCTTCTTGGGAAATGCCATTTTGGACCACTTAACTAAAGGGATGCCTTCTATGGCCCTCTTCCCTGACCACATAAAGATGAAATATATTTTCCTTATTTTGGTTAGAATTTCCTTTTGGAATTTTTGAAATGGTCATCTAGTAGAGAAATATACTCTCAAAGACCTTCTTTACCAAAACCAACCTCCCTCCACAAGACAACGATCTATTGCACCAAAAAAATATCCTCGCTTCTATCTTGTTGTAAAACCACAACCAATATTCATAATGATAATCGTTAGGCTTTAATATTAAACCAAGGTATTTCAATATCTAGTCCAACTCTGGCTTGTTCATAGGGAAAAAACATATCAACTTGATTTATCGCATCATCATCTAGGTTCCAGTACAATAATTCATATTTATTCATACTTATAACCATACATTTGGCTTTGCAACAGATGTCCAATAGTTCTTTGATTTTTCCTATCTCCCTAATCAAACCCTAATCGAATATCATGATGTCATCAACAAAAAAAAGGTGAGTGATATGTACATAATTGGATACTCTGATACCCTTCAATTTCCCTCTTTTTTTTCATTCCATGAAGAGAATTCTTAAGGCCTCTTCCACCAACAGAAAAAGGAAAGGGGATAAAGAATACCCTTGTCAGAGTCCTCTAGTGGCATGGAAAAACCCAAATGGTGGTCCATTGATTAGTACAACAAAAGAAACAGATTCTAAGAACCCCGTGATCCAATTCCCACATGTAATAGCAGTAGTCTGAGGAATATCTAGTTCACCTTGTCTTAACCCTTGGCCAAATCAATCTCCAAAATAGAAGTTGATAATTTTTGGGTTCTGATTGTGTGCATCCCTTCCTATGCAATTCCCACTATATTATGAATTTGATGATTGTTAATAAAACCAAATTGGTCATTTGATACAATACATGACAGGATATTCCTAAATATGGTAGCAATGATTTTGGATATCTACTTATAAATCAAATTTCACAAGGAAATTGGTCCAAAGTCTTTGAAGGTAACAACATCATGTTTCTTATGGATGAGAGAAATGAAGGTGAATTTAAGTGCCCCAAAAATATTTTTGGAGATCATGTATTCTTCCACCACATGTAACATGTCATGTTCTAAAAGGTAAAAAAAACCAAGATAAAACTCCACTGACAGACCATCAGGACCAAAACTTTTCCCTTTGTTGAAGGAGTGAAGAACACGCTTCAATTCTGATCTGGTAATGGGTTCTACCAAATAATTTTTCATATTGTCATCAATGAGGCTCAAGAAAATCCTAATAATCATCATGATTTCACCAATATTTGGCTCCTCTAGATCCTTGAAAAGAGTTTTAAAATGTAGTCTTACTGCTTCTACCTTTTCATTGAAAGATCTAACCATGTTTCCATTGGGGTGCATAATTTCCCAATTGTATTGATTTGTTTCATGTAATTTGCATAATTATGAAAATATTGTGTGTTTCTATCTCCTTCCTGAATCCATAGAGCTCGAATATTTATTCTCCAGATGGTTCCATATTTTTCTAATAAATCCTTCTTTTTGTTTTCAAATTCCTTAAGAATTTATGCCTCTTCCTCAAAGAAGATACTTGCCTCATTCCGATAAAAACAAAAAAACAATAATCCCTTCTTCCACCCTCTTTAGATCTTCTTGATATTGTGTAGTGTGTTTTTCACCCATCCTTTCATTATACCTTTAATTATTTTAATATTATTAACAAAATGTTTCGTGGATGGTGTATCCCCTCAGTTATCAAAAGGGACCTAATTCTTAGTTATTAGCTCTTTAAAAATGTCCTCCTGAATCCATGAATGCTTGAATTTTAATGGGTTGGACGATGTTGGCACAGGGGCAGACCTTGGGTTCAATGCTCAAGAACGCACCAACAAAACCCTAACCACCGACCCTTTTGGCAACACCTGTGAAGCAGATGAATTCTCACCCAAGGTAGAGGTAGGGGTGGTTTTAGGACTCAAGTGTCTGAAACCTTAGCTAGGACACCGATCTGTGATTATATCTATTACAAGTCACTTAGCATAGATCATTCATCTATATTTAACCCTTATGGTACTTCGCAGATGGCACATAACATCGCAGTGAATACTTAGACTAAAGATGATTCAGTACTTAGCCACAAACACAGATTAGATTCAACAGATCAAGAACTAAACATCTTATATTTCAGATCTAACATTCATTCTTTAATCATAAGCACAGAGCATAACTAGATCTACTTAATCACATCAAGCTCTTAGCCAAAAGGAAACAACACTTAGGTCAAAGCACAAATCACATTACACAGATTTACCATGGTTCACCCCCACCCTGGGGCGACGTCCATAAAGTCTTCTTCTTTATATAATCTCGGTCAAGCAGTTACAACACAGAGCTTCAATGACCCTTACTTCGCACAGGACAAAAGATCTGTGCAGCTTGCTAGATCCTTCTTCCTTGCGCTCAGCATAAAACCACAACAACTTGCACTTAGCATTCCGATCTCCTTACAATCATGCATAGAGCACTTGCGATATACATCCGACCACACAGGTTCAACTACTAGCACTAAGCCTTTAGCTATATATTTTCATTAAGTTGTCCCCCCTACTTACATTGCCTAAGTATCTATTTATAGATTACAAAATGGTCCTAAATGTGGGTAAACCCATGGGCTGACATCCCTTTCCCTTTACATCAACCCCCCAAAACCCTAAAAGGTACCTGTTAGCACTCTGTAATTTTCCCAAGGTTGTTGAGGCAGTAACAGAGGCAACATCAAAACCGCTTCGAGTCAGGGATCTAGCCCTTTGAGACTCAGAGAGGGATCTCTCTGTCAAATTTAGATTTGTTTGAAATATGATATTAGGCTAGCTATGCAGAATAGGATATGTTCTTGGAGTTTTCTGGTTGAGACAACAAAAGAAGACTATTGGGCTATGGGGTCTATGACAAGTTTGAAATTAAACACAGGTCTATAAGGTATTTCCACAAGGTGAGGTAATGTAGATGTTGGATCCTTTAGAAATAAAATGATGTAGAGAAGGAACAGACGAGATAATCAACTACAACAAAAAAACATTCAAGAATTTCTTCATTGTATTATTAGAGGAAAACATTTAGATTCTCAAAAGCATTCCACAGAGTATCAGGGATAAATTATGCGTTAAATATCCTTTTGAAAATTAGAAAGAGAGAAACATAATTAAGACTGAGTAGAATCACATTCAATGAAGAAAGAAAACTTCACCAATCATCGACATACAAGAATCCTGTGAAAAAGTCCCTTTGTATTCTTGGTGAATCAGAAAAATACTACAGAGAATAGCCTTCCTGGGTGCCATAATCAACCACCTTTTACATTAAAATCATATCAATAAATAGGAGAGATCCCACAACAAGTTTTGGAAGTTGGATTCAACCGCCTCAGCCAAAAATAGCAACAAATCCACAAAAATCATGAACTGTCCGCCATGAAAGACAGGCCGAATTTCTGCAAAAAAGGGGTCTGCACAGACATTTGTTTCTCTTCAATGCTGACAAATGGGAAAAAAATGAGGGAGATTATTTAATATGAGAATTTTCTGGACAAAAACCTCCTTTGGTTTCGCCAAATTTGCCTCCATATCGCCGTAACATCTCCCACAAAATCGGGACTGTAACAGGAAAACCAAAAATCCAAAAATTGAGGCTGAAAGACAGCTTTGATTCTCCCAACTGGTGGAACCTTTACGAAATCTGGAAGAGGTTTTTGTTCTTCAGCCTGTGCTGAACAAAAACCCTTTTCGGTTTTTTAAAATATGTCTCCATTTTCCCGGAAGTGCCTTTGGAAAATGACATGTTGAACAGGAAAAAATGGGCGAAATTTGGGAAAAGTGGTTTTTTGGGAAAAAGTGGCAATTTCAGACCCCCCCTGAGGTGGTAAGCAGTTTTATGGGGGGAGGGGTCCACTGGCTTGTGGAGCTGACACCTGTCCATGAGCGGTTTCATGAAACAACTCCATTCTGGACCCCCCCCCCCTCTCGTTAAACTTCGGATGGCAAGGGGGGGTCCGAAATTATTTAAGGCCGTTTGATTTAGTTTTACTGGGATGTGATGTGAGAAGTTACGGGTGGGTAGAACTTAGGATAGTGTTAATTTTTTGTTTTTGTTTTTATTACTTTCTTTTATTGTTTTATATGTTTTATTGCGTGTTCTAATTTTATTTTATTTTAAATTTGTTATTTATTTTAATGTTTTATGCTTTTTGTTTTATGTTTTTTATGTTTGTTTTATTATGTATATATATATTTTTTAATATGTTATTATGTTTTATTTAATTTTTTATTTAATATATATGTTTTTTTTATATTTCATATGTTTTAACATATATGTTTATTATAATTTGTATTTGTTTTGTTTAATGTTTAAAACACTAACCTTATTACTAATTAATTAATTTCTAACAAGACTCAACCTGGCTTTTTTGTCTAATTACCCTAACTTTATTAACCTATTTACTAATTACTAACATTATTAATTAATCTAATATTTTATTTATGGTCAATTACCTTATTAAACTAACCAATAATTTTATTATCCTAAGTTTGTTTATTCATGTAGGGATGAGTGGCGAGCGAGACGTAGTCGACGGGACAAAGGGGCAAGGGAGTGAGGGCGCAGCGGTGGATGAAGGATGCAACAGGGTGATGGAGGATTGGGCGAAATGGATGGAGGGGATAAAGGGGTCAACCGAGAGACCAGCAAGCCGGATGTCTTCATCAAGGGGCAACGCCAAATAACAGCTGAAGAATCGGGTTACCTATGATTATAGGACTCTAGAAGTACCCAAAAATAGGTCTTGCTTGCTTCGCGTTGTGCTCCATCTTTGGCAAGTTGTCTCAGTCCCAAAATGGTCAAATATGACCAAGTATCCTTCAAAACTTGGTCAAGGGCCAACAGGCCCCCAACACTGACCTGTGACTTGTCCTGAGTCACTCAGGTCTGATCAATTCCACTTCGAATGCCTTGAGCTTGGCTCAAGTTGCTTCGACCTGTTGCAGTGCGACAACCTCTTGTTTCATAAATTCTTGGATTACTGTGTCATTGAGCGGTCCTTCCAGGCGTTGTTCTACAGTGATGAAAACCTGTTCGAGTTCAACTTCCTGGTTTTTAAGTTCAGCAAACATTTGGCATGCCTTTTCTTGGATCGACTGAAGCCATTGGGAGACTTCCATCACTTTACTTTGTAGAGCATGTACCTATTGTTGGGTTGTGCATTGTTTTGCGAACCTCTTCATTCTTTCGACCAGGGTCAAAGTCTTTATCTATGTCTGTAGCGTGTCTGCATGCTGCTTGGCTTCCTGGAGTTGTGCCTCCAATGTCTACAATTCTGGAGTCTCTGCGAGGGTTTCATAAGTCTGGGCACTTCTAGCGCTCAGTTGTTTGCATTCCAAGGCAAAGGTTTTTAACCGGCCAACTATGCTTTGAGCAGTGGCCTCTCTTAGATCTCTTATCTCCCGGGGTGTCTCAGGTATGATGTGGAGCTTCAGATCCGTGATGCACTGTTGGATTTGCTAGATTACTTCTTCTAGTTGGGTCACCTACTGTGGGAGACGGTCTTCCATCTTCACTTCTATGATCGTCAGAGAGCGAAGTGCTTTGTGAACTCTTTCCTGTACTTCAAGTTTCTCTGCTAGCAACTAGTCCTTGCTCTACTGTAACTGTGCTTTTTCCTCCACCCACTTCACTTGTAAGGAAAGTTGCTCATGTTCTGCCTTCCTCCATTGTTCTTTGTGTGCACTCTGTTCTTGCGCCAAAGCCTGGGTGGCTTGCACTATGTATTCTTGAGCTCGTCGAAGGTGAGCTTCGACTTTCTCGGCGATCTGGCGTAATTGTGTGGGATCATATCTTGTTCCTGATGTTTCTCTTATCAAGGGCACTGTAGACACTACTTGGTTGGACTGGGGTGCCTGCTGAACTTATTTGAGTTCACCTTTGATCCGGCTAAATAGCCCCTCCTACTTTTCTTCTTTCTTTTTTGTGAGCTCTAGTGAAACACCGTTCAACGCAGCAATTAAGAATTCGAAATCATCTGGGGTAAGGGTAGTTTTAAGCGTGGTCTGGGTGGCCTTAGCTTTCTTTCGGGATGAGGGCTTTGGTGGGGTAATATTCCTTTTCTTGAAGGGATCTTCCTCGTCTCTAGGCAGAGTAACCTTGCCTTTGTTCTGCTCAACTTCTATGCACCCTAGTTCTTCATCATCACCTCCCTTCACAGGTGAGAGCGAAGTAGTCTTCGTGGATGTGCTGTGGATATCTTGAACTTCCACATCCTTCTTAGACTTGTGCAGTCTAGGTGTATCTGGCATAGATTCAGGTCTATTCACGTCGGACATCTCTGCGAGGTCTGCTACAAAAAGGAGGTCTACCAACCATTCCTTGGTAATCTCCTCCAAGTCATCTTCTGTCAGCTTGTAATATGACTAAAGTTGTTGTTTGTGCTCATCCGCGCGCGTTGTGATATTGGTGAAGTGATGGTCTGCGCTGAATTTCATCAAAGGTCTAAACCTATGAAGTGTGTTGGGTGTGATGCGCGGTGTAGATTGGATGGCATTCTTCAATTGAGTGTAGTAAGCATGGAAGACGGCATTGGATTGCCACTACTTGTTCATGTCGCTAGAGTACCACAATGTACAGAACTTCATGGCCAGTGGTTCGAAGGGTTCGATCTCCGAAAAAGTGTCTCCCTCGGGCAGTTCCCAAGTGATGAAAGCGATGAGTATGAGAAACAAGCTAAACTGGAATTCATACCCTTGGTCCTGCGCTTGTCTACAGTCAAGCTCTAGCTGATTTATAAGGTACTTTGCCCAGTTCATTTGTAGTCCCTCCGCACACTTCCCTGCAAGGTCAACTATAAATCCGGTCACCTGTGTGGGTTTGTTCTTGCAGACTAACTTCCCTGCGATTAGCTAGAAACCATAATGCACTGTTGCATTGTCAATGGAGGCTACCTTGTAACCTCATGTGCCTTTCTCTAGATCATCATATGTGTCTTTTATTCGTTGGGCGAGAGCGTGATCTGCGGTCTTTCCAGGGTAAAATTCCTATGGGTCAGGGCCCTACATGCTTAGCCCAGTGATCCGATTGATTAGAATCAGATCCACAGTGATGCGACGGTCCAACCATAGGTATCCTCTGTGGTAGCAGGATAGCAACAACCTGATGCATGCATTTACTTCCTGATGCCTCCCGAAATGTGGAATCTTCATTACATTGAGGAGGGTTGACTGCGTGAGGTTATTGGTCCATTGCTACCAGACAATATTGGGGTTCTTTCCTTTTGTAATAGTCAATTACTTGTGCGGGGCTATCATATGGTAAACCTTGCGATCTCCAAGGTTAAAATCACTAAATTTCAGTGTGGTGAGCTTCTCCTGGTTAGCATGAACTGCGTGCACCCCTTTTGAGAGGTACGCAGCGACCACAACATAGTCGAAGTCTCTGGGTACGGTGTCTCCATTCACTGTGCCGCTTAGTGGTGGGATATATTTAGGCAAGATGCTAGGGATCATCTTCACAGTGGCGAAGTCATTTCCGAGCTTAGATCATCTTTCCTAAGGAGGTCAGGAGGGTCCTGCTCGAGCAGTAGAGGGGGAAGCTGGCAGTACTCCCGAGGACGATGTATGTACACCTGTACACATTCCACACTCTGACATGAATCTCTCAGTCATTAAATCAATTAGAACTTCTTCAACAATTTTCTCAGCAGCGCTGAGCTCGTTCGACATACAAACTTGGGTCAACTAGCTCAGGTGCAAAAGGAATCCAGAGACTACAGTGAATAGTAAGGGAATGAGGCAATGATCTCAGGGTAAGTAAATCTTAGGATTCGTGCTCAAATTCTCAGTTAGAAAAAAATATTATCGGTGCGTGGCGCGAGGAGTTAAGTAGGCAATCTCAGCAATGGTTTTCTTGCAATGGACATGGGGCCTTCATTAACTCTGTTCTATCCGATCTGGTGCTATCCAACATTCTAGTGGTAACCCATAACTTCTTTTCAATCCATTTGGGGTGGCATTCGAACGGGTATATCGGTTCCAACGGCTATATTTCTTCGTCATGGCGAAGTATTCTATGTCATTATTCTGATATCTCGGTGAAGCTCCAATTATGCAATTCTTCTTGCTGCGAAGTGTCCTCTAGAACCTCTTGTAACCTTACAGTATTATCCCTTTTCTTTCTTAACTTTCTAGCCTTCTTCCTAGTGAGCTTTGTCTCAGTAATTCTTTTACCATTCTGATGCTTATCTTCTGTGGTCTTAGTTACTTTGCATTGTTGAAAGTCTTTCTAGGGTTCCTTGATAATACTTCTTCTGTATCAAAAAAAGGTAACTCGATCTTCTACGGATCCTCAAGTGTTCTCTTAGCTTCGACATCGAAGTTTCTAATATTAAATATCTTTGATCTGTTCTTTTGTTCTTCAATCAAGTGCACCATCCTTATGGTCATAAAGTCTTTTAACTCTTGCTTTTTTTGTTCCAAAACATTTTCTTCCTCTTTTCATCTGGCTTGTTCTCTATCAATCCAAGATTTTCCTATGAGCATGGTAAACGGGGCGCTGTCTTCAAAAAATTTAATAATCTCAAAGTCTTCCTCTGTCGAAGTTCCATTGACAGTCATAAGTATCCGAGTGAGCCTTCCACATAGGTTTACTATCTTTCCTCTGAATAAACGTCTTCCTCCTAGGGAAGGGATCATGGTAGGCTTTCCTATAGCTTCCCAAGTTCTTTATGGCATAATGTTCACTTGTGTCTCTTCGTCAAGAATACAGTCAATGTCGAAGTCCCCTATTCTTTCTTCGATTTTATCCTTTTCTTTGAAGATCTCTGATAACCTAACACGTCGGTGTTCATTCAAGGTGTCTTTCATTTGTAGCAATATCTTTTCTGATTCTTTCTGGGTTTCTGCTATGATCTTGGTCTCTTGATCTCCTTCAGGGTTTGCTTGCTCCATATTCATCTTCTCAAGTCTAGCAATCATTCTAGGGAAATCCAACACTTCATGGTCCATAGCCTTACAACAGAGGCAACTAGGTTTTCTCCCAGGGCATTCCTTAGCAAGATGTCCCGGTCTTCTACAACTATAACAGAGGGTTAATCCTCTCTTTCATTTAAATGTTCCCCAACTTCTTTTGTACTGTGCGCCAGGATCATGGTAGCTAGCCTGCAAAAAACTCTTTCTAGGATCCTACATCCACTTGTTAGTCCAGACAATATTTCAATGCATAGGTATAACATATCTATCATTATACGTATCAGATCTATTCATATCAAAATTTCTTTCATCTATTAATGCCCTAATTTTTAAGCTAGGAAAGAATCTATCAAACATACCTAGATCCATGTTCTAGAAACAAAAAATTTCACTTATCTACAGAGCACAAAGCTTCCAGATCTAAGAACTTTTGACTATTCTTACCTTTATTAGAGCACATAGCTTATAGATCCTACCTCTTTTCTGCAAATCTGACTTCTTTCTTTCAGAAATTTCCAGTTTTACTTTTCTTAGAGCACAGACCATTCAGATCTCGCTTCTTTTCTTCAAATCTGATCTTCCTTTCTTCAGATCTGACCTTATTCCTGGCACAAAGTTGCACAGGTCGAGTAAAAATTTGCACACTAGGGCAATAGATCTACGCACAGAGCTTTCTTTTGCACAACGTTTTTTTTTCCTCAATTCCCAGCAATCATAGTTTCAGGTCCCGACAATGGAACCATTTGTTGGCACAGGGGCAGACCCGGGGTTCAATGCTCAAGATCACACCAAAAAAACCTTAACTATAGGCCCTTTCGGAAACACCTGAAAAGCAGATGAAGTCTCACCCGAGGTAGAGGTAGTGGTGGTTTCAGGACTCAAGTGTCTGAAACCTTAGCTGGGACACCGATATGTGATTATAACTATTACAAGGCACTTAGCATAGATCATTCATCTATATTTAACCCTTATGGTACTTTGCAGATGGCACAGAACATCGCAGTGAATAATTAGACTAAAGATGATTCAGTACTTAGCCACAAACACAGATTAGATTCAATAGATCAAGCACTAAACATATTATATTTCAGATCTAACATTCATTCTTTTATCATAAGCACAGAGCATAACTAGATCTACTTAATCACAACAAGCTCTTAGCCAAAAGGAAACAACACTTAGGTCAAAGCACAAAGCACATTACACAGAGTTACTGTGGTTCACCCCCACCCTGGGGCTACATCCATAAAGTCTTCTTCTTTATATTATCTCGGTCAAACAGTTATAGCACAGAGCTTCAATGACCCTTACTTTGCA
>SNQJ01S0033585.1:39568-52273 GCA_010110895.2 Picea sitchensis | reverse complement strand
GTGGAATCACTTCTCTCGTGTCGTTCGACATGGCACTATCATGACCCATTTCATCATTCTCTGGTAGTGACATATACGTAGAAGGAGGGGTTACAGGGAATATCACCACAAGGCCTTCTCGAGTATCGGGCCTTCGACCCTTCGTCATTCTTCTGTAGATCTAAAAACATCCTGGAAGACCTGAAGTCACAGAATATCACTGGGATCCATGGTGGAGCTCTATCCACCCTTAAAGATATGAAGGCTGATATTATCCACACTTAACATGTGGTTTAGACTTGACAAGGGGTGGGGGTCCCACACCTAACTTATGACCAATTCCACGATGCCATGTGGAATTATCCAGGCATGCCACATCATCATGGTTTATGTGGGTCTGTCTAATTATAACTGGACATTACAACAAGGGAACTTTGGTGCTTTGGTGCTTAAGACACTCTCCTATATGCTCAAATCTCTTGAAGTCTTGGAGTTCCAAAGTTCTGAAGTTTCAGAATTCCTCGCCACGTACTTCAGCCTTCAACCTTTAGGATATTCTTATGCACCAACATGTCAAATCTCTTGGAGCCACAAAGTCCTAGACTTCTTTTCCATGTACTTTGACNAAGTCTTGGAGTTCCAAAGTTCTGAAGTTTCAGAATTCCTCGCCACGTACTTCAGCCTTCAACCTTTAGGATATTCTTATGCACCAACATGTCAAATCTCTTGGAGCCACAAAGTCCTAGACTTCTTTTCCATGTACTTTGACATTCAGTGCTTAGGGATGTTCTCACCCCTTGTGCCTTACGTTTCCCGCAGTAGGACTTCGACAAAGTAACTAAAATTTCCTTACATTGGTTGATCGAACAATCGAGAAAGGATCCCGATGGATTCTCATATCAACGACTCACAATGCTCCTGAATTATTCCCCGTGATCTAACGATTGGTGAAATATAGTTGCTCCGGGATTTCGCGACTTCGTGTCCCTTACAGTCCTTAAGCCAATAATTCTTGAAGGGTTACCTACCGAAGAGGTCATAAAGCAGGGATGACTTCTTTTTGTTGGTTATTGGTACTGCTTACTCTATCCTTCCACTGTACTCGATATAATGGTCGAGAAGGCTCCCGGAGGAGCCTTAGATCTACGACCCACGTTATTTCACGACTTCGACATTTGAGTATTCTGGTTGTTTAACACCTTTTTACTCCCAGAATGAGTCAATGTCGAATTGATCGTAGCTTATATCCAATGATCAGGAAAGATCTCGATGTTTCTTGGATCAACGGATCGCATTTCTTCGCGAGTTCGACGTTCAGGATTTTCATTTTCTTCAAACTCTTTTACACCCGGAGTGGGTCAACGTCAAATCACCGTGGCTCACACCCGATGGTCAAGAAGGGTCCCAAAGGTTCTTAGATCGACAACTAAGAAGGCTTACTCGATCTAATGGTTATGAGAGGCCACAAAATGTAAATGGACGACTATGATAGCACAATCCTTTATACAAAGGGTCTTCTCTCTGGGTAACACCTTGCTCCTTTTTCACATAGCGCAAGGTTCCTAGGTCCCAGTCACATGGAACTTTGACAAACCCCTGAGGGCTATGCTCTCAGATCTTATCTGATATTTGGTTAAGGCCACAGACTTGAGCTTGTGGTCACTAGGGAGAATGGGTTGAAGGAAGCGCCTTTCACTTCAGAATCCAAATCCTGTAACAGGACAACGGTGGTTTTAAGGGATTGACAGGTTCAGAGCTATCACATGGAGTCTATCCTGACTCTATATTTCTAGGTTTGGTCCCTAGATAGTCCCTTGAGGAATTTCCAACCAACACAAAGGCCAAATTCTTATGCCCCAGGATTCATTAAAAACCAATTAGTAACAATGCTCTCTGGATAAACATGATTTAAAACAGAAAGCCTATGACAAGATATGATATTCTAACTTTACTTCGATTTTCCAGTCAACCAGGCCGTCCAAATCACAATTATCTAGCATACAAATAAGGTATAATGTTATTCCATCATCCCTATATATCAAGGATGTATATGTATGGTGAAAATACAAGCATTCAATCATGCATTCCAATTCAATTTTATAGAGTCTATGAAATACTTATCTATTACGGTCGATAGCCGACAAACTGAATGTGGGTATTCAACTTTCCACTCAACTGTAGGTTCAGATGCATTCACTCTTAGAATTCTAGCCACCCCCGTGCCAAGACATGATAATGCTAGTGAGTTCTCTCTGTTCCTTGAGTCTTCTTCCAATCCACCTCGTGGGCAAGGTTTTCCTCTCTCTTCCAAAACTCTCTCTTGTAACCAGAACAACTTAATTTTTTAGTTCTTCTTCTCAACTAGAGAGCCTCACGTGCTTTTCTTCTTTATGAATGGTCTTACGAACCATTCATGTGTCTCCTCTTTTGTCTTCCTTCCTGTTTATTCTTACACATCCCCCGGAAAAATTTTGGACTTGTATTATTCATTTTGTCAGAAGGAACTCGGGTCAATCTAGGCCTGCAGGAAGACTGTACTCTGTCGTACTTCATGCTAATAGTTTTTTGTCTTCTCAGCCACGCCCTCCATGCTTCCATTCATTAGGTTGTTGGTTTTCCAACCATTAGTCCTTTTCTCATTAAATTATTTTCCTTGGGATCAGGATGAGGCTTATTATTCCATATCTAGTAATTCAACAAAGAGGATTAGTTCATCTTGGCATGATGAACCCTCTCTATATGTTTCCTCACTCTTTCCTATAGTGGTATCATGGATAGTACTTCAAGGCTTCACCCCAACAGTCAGTTGTTGACAATCTAAACAATAATACATTTACATTGTTCACATTCCATGGCATGATAATCATAAGTAATGATTAATTGCAAGCTGGGGGGAAACAAGAGTGTTACACAGAGAAATTGCCTAATCAAGGCCCCAATTAGGCCTATAATCATTTGGGATGGCAATCCTCACTAGAATGTGATCATGATTGCCACTAATGGGGATTTTGAAATCGACCACAAGGTTGATCCAATTTTGATAAATGTCTATTTCTAAGCTATGATGAAAATTAATCTAAATTTAAATGCAATTTAACTAATGTTTCTAATTTAAACTAAAGTATCCCAGGAGCATAAACTGATGATTTAATATGAGGAGAACAATACAAAATTTAACATTCAAAAAAAATTCTAAAATAAAATAGTGATTGAAACAGTCATTAGAAATTAAATTATTCAAATAAATAGTTATTTGAATATTTAATTTATATATGCTCATATTTAATTTCATATCACTCTCAGCAAATTCAATAAAAAATGGAATAAACACATTAATTTCTCAAATATTCTAACAATAGTAAAGAAACAAAGAATATAAACATTCATTCCATCGACAAATAAAAAGGAAAGATATAATGACTTGAAAATTTATATTTTACTTGTATGAATAATAGTACCAAACAATCGAAACACAATATAGATACCTCCACAGTAGGTTTTCAAATCCACAAAATTGGCTTTTACAATAGTGCACTTAGCCAATCTCCAGAATTTCCAACCCCCTTGATCCTTGATACAAAGTTCTATAAATAAGGTTCAATGTAACAAAAAATCAAATCTCTTGGAAAGGCTAAAATAGAGAAATTTCTAAATAAAGAAATTTGTTGCAACTTTAAAGGATCATTTGCTTGATCTGCTACTTCCATTTCTCTATCCCATCGATGTAGATTTCCCATTTAGAAAAATATTCCATTGTTTGTAAGATGAGTTCATGTGTTGACTTATCTAAATTGATCTCACAATAGAAAAAATTGCCTGCAATAGTGATGATTTCTCCTTGTAACTTGAAACAGAAGTTGTTAATGACCTTTGTGCATGTTGTTAGATTGTCAAGGAACTAGTCGATTTCTTGCATATCCCACCTATATAATCCTTGAATCAAACCACATATGTCTTTTCTTTGTTGTTGGATATTAGTAAAGAAATATTCTCCCAATATTGAAACTGCCGAAAATTGTACATTAGGCATATCGAACTCAATGATGATACCCACTGCATTATCCCAAATGTTAGAACAATATTTAACTGCATCTATGACAAGGTTCTGTGAATGGTTCATTTTCTATACCCAATTGTCGAGAGTGTTTTAGAGTTTGAGTTTTTCTAGTTGGGAAATTCGTGCAATGTTATTTGGGGTTGATTTGTATTTTTCATGTCAATTCTTCATTTTCTCAAATGCATCTTGAACATGTTTAATCTCAAACATTTTATCTTTTACAATGTTTAAGAAATCATTTATAGTTTTATTGAACTTCTGAACATGACTCAATTTATGATAGAAATATTCCTGAGATAATTTGGGTTGTTCATTTAATGTCAAGGCCTATTAATTTATAATTTCCCATGTTAGTTGTTTACCCTGCAAATATTTGACTTGTGAGGATAACTGATTTATTTGTCTGTCCTTTTCTATAATTTATTTTGCATATGTTTCCCAAAACTACTTGTTGTCATGTTTGAAATGACTTTCAAGATTATGAAGTTGAACTTGATGTTGTTTTTCAATAGCATTTTTTTTTTTTTTATAATCTGCCTTAGATAGAGACATTTTTTGCTATGAATCGTCCTCAAAGGAATTGATTTTGTCTTGTTGTTGACTAATAATATTTTCTAGATTTCCAATTGACCACTTATTAGCATGAGCAAAATCTCCCATTGAATCTGCAAATTCATCAGCAAATTCCAAGTCATCAAATTTTGATGCATCCCATAATCATGGATTGTAAGAGAGGAGCATCTCCTATTTGTTCCATTTTTGTGTTTTGTGGTCTTCCTTTTGTAATGGCCTTTTTATAAGGACTAAAAAAATATTCACCTAAAGAAGGAGTCTTCTCTACTATTGCCTCTAAAGAATCAATATAAATAATATCAGAAGAAGGATTACCATAAAATGATGCCAACGGAGTTTTGGAAATAGTAGCAATTGTAATAACATCCATGCTTTCTTCAAATTGATTCTTTTATGGATCATTTTTATGTGGTGTATCCAACTCTTGACCTGGATGAGGTTGATTCCCTTATTGTTGTTTTGGTTTCTTAATGTGCACATTATCTGAAGGCTATGACTGCTTTGATAGTAATTGTTGCTTGTCCTAGCCTTGGAGAGATTGATTATCAGTTACAAATATATTTCCCAAAGACAAATTCCTATGTCTTTGAAAGGATAAAAATTCACATCTCTTAGGGCCTTCTAGAATATCTTCAATTATTTTTCATACTTCTTCATATGATTGATCCATTTGGAACAGTTTATCATAAGGAAGATTTTTATGTTTGTATACTTTGAAATTTCTTAAAGCCTAACAATGATTATACACAATGTTTAAAGAATCGTGTTTCTTAAAAGCGATATAAGATAATTGAATTTTCTCCAGAGTTGTCATTTCCATTCTAGCATGTTGATATTCAGATAGGGTGAAAATCCCCAATTTGATTGGAAGAGAAGGCCAAACCTTCTTTGAACCTAAATTTAAATCGAATGCTATACCTACCCCAACTGTTTGATAAGCAATCTCTATGAGAGCTAACCTCTCTAGAACATACTTTGGGAGGGCGTGTGGAGGATCCTCACACCCATAAATACTTATATAAGAAAAAGAGTATCTAATGAACCAATCGCCAATAGATGAAATGCACTCCATTTCATCATTTGAAAATCTAGGAGGTGGGTAGTCATACAAGAGTTGATGTAGTGGAATCATAAAATTGTTACAAACCTCATAGAAGCATTATTTTGCATTTAAACTCCAAAGTTTACAACAATAAACATGAGCATGTTGTTGTGATGGAGACCAACTCCATTTCATCAATGGAAAATGAATTTTAGCACAGACCGTGTTTATCAAATAACCATACATGAAAAATCGAGGCATAAATTTTCTCAACTTGCCTCTTCAAGTTGCTATATAACATGGTTGCCCAGTTAAAAATATTTACTTTATCTAAAACCTAATGTATCAAAGGAACCCATTCTAGTTTTAATTGAAGAGCATTGGGTTCTTCGTACGATCGACATAACATGAAGTCTAATGTCATAGGAGATACCTTCGGACTATTAATGGGATACAACCCTTTAGATCTGATTTTGGAATTGGAATCATCAACCAACCATTCTTTAATTAAATCGAGCATCTACATTTTCATATCAATCACCTCTTTCTTCACAAATGCATCAAGAAATTTTCATCCAATTTCGTTTCAGGTTTGGATAATTTATACATTACTTCTAAATCTTCAGGGCAAAAAGACCCTATTGCCTGCTTTGCCTCATTTGTTATAGTGCAGGTGTTTAAATCTACTTGAAAAATAACCCAATGTACCATGTATGAATATGGAGTCAAGATTGGTCTAGCTACTATCTTATGGAGGGTCGACTTACACATATCCACAAAGTTGTCAGAGTCTTTTGGATATTCACTTGAGAAGTATCCCTTCTCTAAAAGCTCATACATCTCGTTCCATTATGTGAAACTAACACCAACTTTGTGTGAAGTGTCCAAGAACAAAGAATGCATTGGGATTTTCCTTGTCTTCTTTCATTGTCTCAGTAGCCTTAACTTGCTTTTTGGATCCTTTAGGGGACATTGTGTTAAACCTGCAACAATTATTCAAAGAAAAAATCAAATACAGTGATGCAATGAATTATTCATAAGGATCAAAGTAAAAGTAAATATGAAATTACTTCTACTGTAGGAGAAAATCAAAGTTTTTATGCGGAAAGGTTTGAAAAACAAAAACATTCACAACAACCGGTAGCAATAACAATGACAATGGAAACATGGAAATTTCATATAATTGAAGATTAAGATTTGGTTCCATATTTGATCATAAGTGTTATATCCCCATAAATTAAGAGATCGACATTTTATTCGCAATATCAAGAAAACTTCATTAATAAGACATTGTATTAAATTAGCTTTGCAACCTCGAGACTTGTTTAAAACCATACAAATTAAGGCTTAATATCGTGTTTTATTGCTTAAAATCCATGATTATCTTTTTGTTTACGCCTTAATCACCATTTTAATGATCATCAGATATCAGGACATCGGCATACGTACGAGAGTTTTGACTTTAGCATAAGTTCGACATCTGATATAAGACTTCAAATATTGGGTATATTGTATATTGGGTATTGGGTATATCATATGCCCATATTATAGCATTTAAATAGAACTCTGATATCCAATATGGGATGACATATTCATAAGTTTATAGGGTGTCATATTTTTCGAAAGAAAAGAAAGCATAATACTACGGGCCAATAAGCAATATTATTTGAAGAAATATTTGAAAATTTATTTACAAAATTGAATAAGTCCACAAAAAAAAATTAATGAAAATCTAACAAACCAAAAAAAAAAAATTAATGAAAGGAAATCTACAAACCAAAAAATGATTTGATAAAACAAAATGTAAATGAAGGGACCCTCAAATTTAGATGAAAATTTAAGGGGGCTTGTTGGGGTTCAACAGAGGGATAATTGTTTGTGAGTACCTCTAACCCCTCTAGCATTGAAATATAGGATTATCATTTGATAACCTTATGTTGGGATTTCCCCGCTCTAAGGCCACCATCATTGGTGAGTTGTTTTTTTTCCCTAAATTCTTTCTTGGATTTGGATTTTGCCAATGAAATGTGATATTTCCAACTCACATTTGAGGGGCCTTCCTTATCCTCATCTAGTCCTCCTTCGACCCCTTCTGGATCATTTGTAGATTTGGTTTTGGATCTCAAGAGATAGTTCATTTTCGTATCAACATGGGTGATACATTTCTTTTGTCTGTGAAGTTTTTTAGGGTGGTTAATGCATGTTTCATCCCCTCCCATATGATTCTCTAAATTCAGAACGAGAAAACCCAACTCTGAATCTGAATCAAAATTCTTAGATCGAGATCCTAAAGATACACATAAAAATCTTGTGACAGTAACATGAATATTTCTTCCTTCCAAATCATCCAAACTATTCGTTTTAGATGGGGAGACAATAGGTTTTGGGTTCCCTACTGAGGTTGGTTCATTAATATTTATGGGTGTAGGTCCACTTCCATTCTTACAAAGAATGACCAAAGGGTTTTTTGTTCCATACCTTTTTCATTAGAGATCCCTTCAACTTCAACTGACCACTCCTGGTCTTGGTTCTATCCTTGTTGCTCCCCATCCGACCTCCTCTTTGCTTCCAAAATCTTCTCTTTCTCTTCAAGTCCACCATCCCCCAACTCTCATATCTCCTCTTGTTCCACTCTCTTCTCACATTTTTTAATCCATCTTGTTTTCTATAATATATGCCCCTAGTTGGAAATGGAACATTCCACCTTCAAATGTCCCATTGCATGACAAAAACCATACCGAAAGGGTAACCTCTAGTAATCCAACTTTTGAGTGTATGTTTGACTGCCCCATTCTATCGAAATATTCTCCAACAATCATAGTCTCAGTCCAGATCCACCAGGATTTTATCAATATTCCCATCAGACTTCTCCTCCCAACCTTCTTTAAACATAATGAAACAGATGACATCATTGCCAATCCCTTGCAATATCTGCTTGTGCCAAAGTTCCAGTAGCAAACTAGGAAGTAAAACCTAGGTTTTCTAAATGTAGTTTGGTTCCCTCCGAGGATCAAAACCTAAAATCCGTCTCTTTAACCTTACCCTCGATGGACCCCACATCCATTCCTTCTCCAGAAGTCATTTTTCATCCTCCTTGCAAGATAGAATAAAACATAACCACCCACGGTCTAACAAGTGAGACTTTGGCAGATATCCTACCAACGATTTCCATTGTTCAAACCTCCATTGTTTTAGGGTCTCCCCCTTGACATTCTTTCCCATAAATTTACCTACGATAGTTGTAGCCATCAATCCTTCGACTTCCTCCATTTTGTTGTCTTTGTCAACCACCATCTTAACCTTGTCAAGTCTAACCCTAATATTATGATGTCCTTCTAAATGTAGATTGGTTCCCTTCGAGGATCAAAACCCAGACTTTATCTCTTTAGCCTTAGTCCCAATGGACCCCACATCCATTCTTTCTCCAAAAGTCATTGTTTATCCTCCTCGCAAGATAGAACAAAACATAACCACCCACGGTCTAACAAGTGAAACTTTGGTAGATATCCTACCACTGGTTTCCACTGTTCAGACATCCATTGTTTTATGGTTTCTCCCTTGACATTCTTTCCCATAAATTTACCTACGATAGTTGTAGCCATCAATCCTTTGAATTCCTCCATTTTGATGTCCTTGTCAACCACCATCTTAACCTTGTCAGGTCTAACCCTAATATTTTGATATCATTCTAAATGTATTTTGGTTTGCTCCGAGGATCAAAACCCAGACTCCATCTCTTTAGCCTTAGTCTTGATGGACCCTACATCCATTCCTTCTCCAGAAGTCATTTTGCATCCTCCTTGCAAGATAAAACAAAACATAACCACCTACGGTCTAATAAATGAAACTTTGGCAGATATCCTACCACCGGTTTCCACTATTCAGACATCCATTGTTTTAGGGTCTCCCCCTTGACATTCTTTCCCATAAATTTACCTACCCTAGTTGTAGCCATCAATCCTTTGACTTCCTCCATTTTGATGTCCTTTCAACTACCATCTTAACCTTGTCAGGTCTAACCATAATATTTTTCCTTTTTCGGGTGTGATAATCCCTAATCAGTTCATTTGCTTCATGGTTTTCAGGCTTGCCAAATTCATCCAATATCCCTATAAAAATATCTACGGCCTTTGTTCATGCAGGATTATGGATGGTGTTTTCCAAAATCCATCGAAACTCAGGGGCCTCCATACCATAAATATATATAGAGTTATCTACCAAAGCTTTGTGAGGTGATGTCTTTCCCAAACAGTCTAGTGGTGAAGGATTTGAGAGAGATGTACTATTGATCTGAGTTGGTAGCTGGTCTGAGTTAGGGTTCTTTATTGTATCATTTATTGAGTCTCATCTTGTAGGGGTCGACAGATCCCCCGATAACCTCGCCTACCCTTGATATCATCCACCTGAATCATGTGATGGCTCCCTATGATCTACCTTCTCCATAGACAATGATGCATTAAAATCCCTTGAACAACCCAATGTTTCCACCAGTTCCTCGTGTGTGCAGAAAATTGAGTTAGATCTTTCCCCTCCTCCAACTCATAATCAACAAGGTCCAAATCTGTTTCCATAATGAGACCTTTACACTTGGCCCAAAATAACTACAAAATCCCTAATCCTCCTCATCCCCCAACTCAACCAACCTTCTTCTATTTCTTATATATATAAAGAGAGTAAGCATTTTAAGAAATAAACTAATATGAAATAATATGAAGTTGATTTCTTAAAATGCTCTCTCTATATATAACTTTCTTGCAAGTTCCATTAAGTATTTTGAATTTAAAGAGAATCACCTCCCTTCTTATGTGACTACACAACTCACTTATGTACTTCACCATCACCACATGTTATCCTAATTGATACCTATGTGGATTCACTTCTTTTAGAACTTTGTTATATATTCTTGAACTCCATGTCCTTGTTTCTATTTGATATGATGGCATTTGAAATCCCATTCTACTTCATACCTCATATGATAGAATTGGTTCTTAAAACAAGAGTTTTGAAGACATCCGACTTTCTTTTCCTTGGTGACAAATGTTTCTTGGCATAATTAACTCTCCCAACATAGTAGTGCTTGACTTTCCATCTTCAATTAGGAGAAATAAATCTTCTTAGCATATATGAACACAATATATTCCATCTTCAATTAAGATAAATAAATCTTCTTAACATATATGAATGCAATATAAACAATTGAAATATACTTCTAGTTGCCTTTTACTTAGTCAATTAGGGTTCATTTGGTTGTCATAAGGGTTAATCCTCACCTTATCTTTAACTTTGAACAAGTTCTTGGAAGGGTTATCTTCTTAATGAAAAGTCTTTTCCTAGCCCATCTTGGGACCGTGTAGTTTCTTCTTTTCACCACAAGAAGATAAATGATTGGTTGATTGCCTCTCAAAAACTCTAGTAGAACAACTCCAAAGTTCCATACATCGGATTTTTCTATTGCTCACCTACTTTGCAAGTAGCCAAAAGTGTTTGTTGCTCAAATATTCTATTTTTATGTAGCCAAAAGTGCCAACTACAATGGTTGTCACAACCACCTAATCTTCTTCAAAGAGTTTTGCATGATTGAACATTGATACATGTGATTCCAAATTCCGAGGAAGAAATTTATTTCTTGAGTTTACATCAACATGTACAATGTGAAGATAGAAATCATGATGTAAATAAACCAAACCTTAAGCTGCTCCGATTATTATTTTCAATCAAATGTTCCAATCTAGAGTTGAATTAATTTCTCTTTGTCCATGTAAAAACTCATCTAAGCTTCTCAAAAGCAAGTAATGATAAATAAGAAATTTGGATGATGAATAATGGCTCTACACCAATGTTTTTTCTATTGTGCGAAGATTATTGAATATATATACCTGACCATCCACAACAATAACATCCTTAATCATGGTTCCACTTAGCCATATGAACATCCTACAAGTTGGCAACATGTTTATTATTTTCAATCAAATGTTCCAATCTAGAGTTGAATTAATTTCTCTTTATCCATGTAAAAACTCATCTAAGCTTCTCAAAAGCAAGTAATGATAAATAAAAAATTTGAATGATGAATAATGGCTCTACACCAATGTTTTTTCTATTGTGCTAAGAATATTGAATATATATACCTAACCATCCACAACAATACCATCCTTAATCATGGTTCCACTTAGCCATATGAACATCCTACAAGTTGGCAACATGTTCTACCAAGTAGGTAAACAATAACACCAAGGTACATTAAATCAAAATCCTTTGATTGCTAAACAACTTTGTCAGGCTTTGGTATGGAACACCATACCATATCACAAGGTCCTCAAGGTAAAATACAGAAAAACTATTCTGTTCCAAATATACATGTGTTCAATTGTTACTCCATCGTGGTTGGAATCAAAGGAAAATTGTAAATTATCACATACATATTTCTTCAATTATTACTCCAACATGGTAAATGTGATCTATTCGATGAAAATATCTGAAATACAAATGCACTTTAAAATTGCACGGCTCCGTGTCTACTGGCTTCGTTTCTGACGTACCCACGCACGGTAAGCATCTTATGTTTGATGTTATTGGTAGTGAGAAGTGACTGACATGAAATGTCAAGGGCGAGGTGTATTAAAAGGGTGTTGGCTAAACATTCTATTATTTTGTTTTTTTGGGGTCAGAATTCCGTGATGTAAATTTGTATAAAAATTGTTATTTTATGTTGTTTAAATTGCATTTCTGAATACATAAATGGATTCAGCGTGTTGAAAAACCCCCGAGAGACTTGGATTATACAAACTTAGCCACTCAAATCTGCAGATCCAACCATTCTTTACCGGATTTTAGGCAAAATCAAACGAAAAAAATTGCCAGAAAACTGCCAAAAGGTAGAAAAATTTTGGGTTTTTTTGGCCAGAATCCAGTGATATAAATCTGGACAAAATTGTTATTTTCTGTTGTTTAAATTGCATTTTTGAATGCTTAAATAAATTCAGCGTGCTGAAAAACCACTAAAACACTTGGATTAAGATCAAATCATTCTTCACCGGATTAAAACTGATTAAAA